>PVKE010043776.1:0-13248 GCA_004027555.1 Craseonycteris thonglongyai | reverse complement strand
GTGATGCCATTTGCATGCAAAGATGACGCATAAGAGAAACCCAGAACTCCTAGATCATGCCTCATACCCTTATATGACATTCTCTTTCCTGCTCAGTTTATTCATGTCTCTCCTCACCATCTGACATATGCAGTGTTTCATTTATCTAGCTGTTCATCATTCTCTCTTCATTAGAATATAAATGTTCTGATGCCAAAAAATTCATGGTTTTTTTTACTGCCATATACTCAGTATATAAAGTCAGGCATGCAGTAGTGGTTCAAAGGTATTTATTTAATAATTAAATGTCACAGCTCCAATATCTACCAGTGTTGTCTAAAAGTTTCCATTATTTTTGTTTTACATCTTCAAGATCTGATTACCTCATCTGATTACCTCAAGATACTATAATTCTTTGAGACAGCTGTTCATCTGATAGATTGGTTGTAATTCATCAGACTAAAGTGCCTACTCTGTCTGATCTAATCAGCTCATAGCCATAATTAAAGCAATGGTATACCTAGCATCTAGAATACTACTAACTTCCAGTCAGTTAAGTGGACAGTTTTCTAGAAGATATTTTTAACTTTTACTAAGTTAAAAAAAATCACACACACACACACGCACACACACACAATTAAAGATGTCTGTTTCATTCTACTTTGTATTGAAAGAGCCCCAAACCATTACCAAAAACAGGGGCGCGGCTAGGAGCATCATGGGAAGGATTGGTGAGAAACACGTACTCAACAATATACATACAATTCAATAATACAAGGCTTGCAACACAATTTTTAAAAATCCAGTGAAGGGATATCCACATGGAAAAGAATAAAATCAGATCTATCCTAAACAACTCACAAAAATTAACTCTAAATGAAATAAGAACTAAAACATCAGACCTTAAATTATAAAATACCCAGAAAATAAATATGAAAAAACTCTTTGACATTGTTCTTGGCAATGATTTCATAAATAGGACATCAAAAGCTCAAACAACAAAAGCAAAAATAAACAAGTGGGACTGCATCAAACTAAAGAGCTTCTGCTCTTAGCAAAAGAAACCATAAAAATGGAACCTACAGAATGAGGAAAAATACTTGCAAATCATAAATCTGATAAAGGGTTAATATCCAAAATAATAAAGAGCTACTACAACTTAATAGCAAAGAAACCAAATACCTGATTATAAAATGGGGAATCTGAATAGACATTTTTTCTGAAGAAGACACAGATGGTCAAAAAGGAAAAGAAAAGGTGCTCAACAGTGCTAATCAACAGGGAAATGCAAATTAAAACCACAGTGAGATATTACTTTATACCTGCCAAATGGCTGTTATAAGAAAAATAAGAGATAAGTGCTGGTGAGGAATGTGCAGAAAAGTCAACCTTTGTGCACTGTTGGTAGAAATGTAAATTGGTACAACTGCTATAGAAAATTAGTGTGGAGTTTTGTAAAAAAAACATAGGGGAGGCCACAATAACTCAGCAGGTTGAGTGCTTGCCCTGCAACTGGGAGGTCTGGAGATTTAGTCCCAGCCTGTGCAAATCTGTATGCTGAACTGCAGCACAACTGATAACTGCTGGGATGGCAGAGAAGGTCTCACCTCCCATACGGGAGGCCCCTGGTTCAATTCTGGCCCTGCGCGTCCCCACATCCACCTCTATGGAATGAAACTACGGTATGTCACAATTATTGATGTACAACTATGGAAACTGCTCTGCCCACCTCCTCTTCTCTCTCTTACCTCTTAAACAATAAATCTTAAAAAAAAAAAAATAGAATTACAGTATGATCCAGCAATCCCACTCCTGGGTATATATCTGACGGTAATCAAATCTCTTAAAGAGATATCTAGAGCCCCATGTTCATTCACAATAGTCAAGATATGTAAACAATCTAAGTGTCCATTGATAAATGAATGAAAGAAGAAAATGTGATATATATATATATATATATATAAATAATTCCATGGTGTGTGTATACACACACACACACACACACACACTCTTATATAGTGAATCTCCATGTACAATTATAAAGAACAAAGAAAACAACCAAGCTTAATTGTACATAGATTGAACCAAGTCCATGTAAACCATACAAACACACATCTGAATGCAGGATTCAGTGTGATTTCATGGGTAGCTCTCGGCATCTGTCCATATCTCCAAATCTGGGGGCTCCTTTATGGGAAGGACAACACATTAGTTACCTTTGTATCCATATAGTCTCACAATAAAGACTGCACAAACGGAATTTTAAGATGCTTATTGAACAAACAAATGAATATAATACATCTTATGGTGAAGCTAAAAACAAATCTTGATTTCATATGATAAATCCTGACTTTAGTTCTGTCCTCTAATTATGTGAAATAATATCTCTGTGAGTTTGGATGGTTTTCAAATGAAAGCTTGTATCCTCCTTTCACATGTCAACACTTTCTAATATTGTCTGAAATAAAGTAGAATGACAAAGGCTGGGATGTGATATTTACACCTTGGATAAAAAAAGACAAGGCTGGCCATTTGAGAATTTTTTTTTTTTAAGGGACTTCTAATACTGTTTTTTATCATTTCCGAAAATAATACATATAATATTCTATACTTAAAAATAGGCACATAGCATGTTCAAAATTATTTTTAGCAGAACTAAATTTATATTGCAATAAAATCAAGCACTAGTAGAGTGACTAGTGAATTCTAAGTTCAATGTTAGTCATTGTAGACAGAAAAAGAAAGGCAAAAGTTCTGCATTAAAAATATATGCTTTTCTTTAAAGTAATTTGGCAAAGCAATATATCTATATCTGGAAAATTTAAGTTAGCTTATCATAAAATGTTCACGTGAATAATAAGATTACCAGGAGATTCAGAAACAAATAATTAATATTCCATGTTTTAGACTAAAGTAGTTGGAAATAATTGAATAAAAGAGACGAGAGTTAAGTTGGACTTTAAAGAATAAAAATTTTGAGGGGGAAAAACATCAAGATATATACATATGAAAAAACCCTCAATAGTGAACACTAGTATGAAAAAAAATAGTCAAATATATCTATACAGTCATATAATAAATCTATACTAGAAAATATTTTCAAATTGTATTATATTTTCTACCTCAAAACTATCCCTCTTACATTATGTTTATTTTGGCCCACTGTATTTATAATAGTATTCGTGTATGAACATATAATGGGAGAGGAGCAAGTGGGAGAATTTAGTTATTTGAATATCTTTCATTTGTATTTTTAGACATTGGAACATGTCCCTGACCTTCCCGGTATTAGAATTTACATTCTGACAATGGTCAGAAAATTTTTTCTATACAGGATCACATAGTAAATATTTTCAGCTTTTTAGGTACTATATTTTTGTTGCAAATACTCAATTTTACCATTTTATCACACACACACAAAAAGCCCTAGAAAATGCATAATTATATGGACATGGCTGTGTTCCAATAAAATTTTGTTTACAAAATCCGAAGTTGGGCCGACTTGACCAACAGGATATAATTTTTCAAATTCCATTCTAGTGGTAGATTTTATAATATGCCAGAAGATGAGGACATAGGAGAAAACGAAGTTCAGGTTAGAGGAATGGAGGTGGAAGAGTAGATTAAAATAGTAAGTAGAATGATCAGGGTAGAACTCATTAAAAAGTAGCTACATGTATCTTGGTAACATGTGCCTTAGCTGGCCACTAGGTTACTAGAGTAGAATGTTTACAAAAATGACACAATTATTTTCCATCCTGCATTTGTGCTATTTGCAGCATGGCTTTGAATCTCTTCCCATTGATTGATGTCTATTTTTCCACCCACTGAATATGGACTAGTTTTGTGAATTTTCATGATCAACAGAAAGTAGCAAAAAGGATATGTCAGAAGTGACCTAGACCTTAGAACTCTGATCTCCTTGTAGACAAGTGTAGACCAGCCTAAAGAAGAATGACAGACATGTCATCTCTCCACAGTTTCAGCTGATAGCAGCCAACTATGAGACAACTTAGTGACAAGACTAAGACCACCCAGAACTCAACTGACTGGAAACACATGAGCAGGTGACAACAACAGAGAATTATTGCTATCAGCAAAACCACGAGTTGACTTGTAGATTCACGAGCAAAAATATATGGCTATTGTTTTAATATACTGAGTTTTGGAGTGATCTTTTAAATATTCCAATTATTTTATGGTTCTTGAATTTCAGATATTGCCATGGTGGGTGAAAAAGTTAAATTAACCATTCAGCAATGGCCTGAGAAGTTAATTACCACATAATAATTCATAGAAACATTTATAGTTTATATATATTAATTGACTTAAACCAAAGATTTACTCATATAAAACTTTTTCTATTAGTTGACTTCAATTACTGATAGACAATTTGTGCATCTTTACGGCTAATGATGAAGAAAGGAACATTATTCACCTATAGTTTATACTATCTTATAAATGTCTATTTTACACATATATGTAAATATGTTTTCCCCTCAGTTTTGTGCAGTGATAATTTATGGTTTTCTGGATTAAAATTTTTGGAGGAATTTTAGGTAAAAGATATAGCTCTCTTGAAGTAAAAGAAGCAGATTAAATTAACAAATTTTAAATATATATGTTAAGCATTCATATTCAAGATTATTATGGTGGTAAATGCTTAATGAAAATTATAAGTAAAAAAATGAAAGTTATGGTGTTCTCCTTAAGAAGTATTTTGGTTATCTCCCTAAAACAATGATGGTATTATTGTCTCTCAGTTTCTATGGGTCAGGAATTCAGAAAGGGCTCAGGTGGGTGGTTTGGGCTGACTCTCATGTACACTTAGGTGCTGGCTAGAGCTGAAGCAGGGGCCTGGAGCATCTATAAACTCCCTAGGCAACCCTTCCTCTCTCTCTCCTTCTTGATTTAGTCTAAATGCTTCTCATTGTGGTATCTCTTCCTGGCCTTATCTGGGATTCCTCATACCATGTCAGCCATGGGGTTTAGTGTTTCTTATGTAGCAGTTTAAGGTTCTAAAATTGGCATCTGATCAAAGGAGACAGAAGCTGCATAGCCTCTGAAGTCATGAGGTGTTAATTCCACCACATTCCATTGGTTACAGGGTATGATGAGAGATCCACTCAGATTCAAGGAGTGGTAGTTACCTTTTTTTCCATTGTAGAAACGGCATGGTCACAGTGTAGAAAAGCATATTAATGAAAGTTACTGTTATGGCCTTTCCTGTAAAATATTGTCTGCCACAGTAATCAGTGAAATTGGTCCAAATATTATAAATAGATTATGTTTCTTCTTGCACAACGGAAATAGGAAATGCTTCTCCCAAGAGTACACTAAATATCATCAATACTTCAAATCTCATATACTCTTTTCAAATGAATATTAATTCTTTATTCTAATTATAATAGCTACTTTGAGTGGTTCCAGGTGGATAGTAACCTAAACTGAATCTTACTTCAATATCATGAAACTTTCTTGATATTGGTGTTAGCAAATTATTAAGCTGGTCAAAAATGCTTTTGAACATACTGGAATAAGAAAACTAAATACAAGGTAAACTGTAGATTTTTCAATTGAAACAATTGCATCAAAATAAAAAAATACATTTCCCTTATTTCAATTAATTTACAAAAGGGTCTATTTTCATGGTGAATCTTATAAGTAATTGCCTTGGGTATCTGAACTAGCATTATTTTTTTATCATAAAAATATTTCAATATGATAGTCATTTTATGCAATTTAAAAATATGTAGAAAATGGGAACAAATTAAGATAATAAATTTAGTATCATTTTGCAGTTTTCTCTTTTCCAGTTATTTTGCAAATCATAAATGTTGCCAATTATATCATTTTCTGTGAAGTAGTAAAACTGAAATGTGCCTTTAAGGAAATAATTTTTTAAATGAGCTATTCT
Source organism: Craseonycteris thonglongyai (assembly GCA_004027555.1). NCBI lineage: Eukaryota > Metazoa > Chordata > Mammalia > Chiroptera > Craseonycteridae > Craseonycteris > Craseonycteris thonglongyai. The sequence goes on along the minus strand of PVKE010043776.1, from coordinate 7,352 downwards.
AATATTTGGCTCAGAAAAGATGCTATACATATTATATATATATGGGAAAATTTTTACTATTTTCACTAAATACACATATCAACATAAATACGTGCCCTAATTATGAGGATACTGATAAATACCTGAATGGTATTAGTATCTTAGCACTGTTATTTCTTATCACTGAATATGAGTGAAAAGTTTATTGTGAAATGTTGCAAATTTTTCACAATTTGAAATCTCAATCCAATAATAGAACAGTGTATTTAACCAAGTCTTCACCTAATACAACTTGAATATTTTAAAGTTACCAAAATAGAAGCTGCAGGAGGGCCAGGATTGTTGTTTGTGTTTGTTACTGATGCATCCCAAGCACCTAGAGTTATGTCTGTCCTACATAAAATTGCTGTAGCAGGCATTCTGGGTACCAATGTCACATCCCTTTGGCCAACCACTGATTTCAGCTTAGATGTGCCAACTGGTACTGACTCACCTTGGCTGTCAGTATCAATCTTAAGCACACTTGTGACTTTTTCCACATGTGTACCCACACCTCCCCCAAGGCTTCTGGAGCTATAGACCTTGGTAAAATTTCAGCCCATAAGTGTGGGGAACGACTCTCCAATGTTAAAAGATGGAAGCTCTTGGATAATGCTCTAGGCCTTCCACCCTTTAATTGGATCCTTCTGGGAGGGAGTCAGTATATTTCTCAATAAAACACACTATCAGCAAAGTACATGAAATAGGCTTCCAAATAAATGATTTTAATTAAGTCCTTGCCCTTGGTACTGATTTGGGGGGGGGGGGGCAGGGCGGGGAGAGAGTACCTGAACTAAAACTATTATATATAGCTATGTATACTTAGTAAGGGCTTTTGCTTTGTTTTGAAGACAAGCTTTTGGCAAGTCAGTCATTTAAATTACGTAAAACACCCTTCATTTCTGGAACACACACTTCTAGTCAAAGTGGAGATCTTCAAATTCACATGAAGAGACAGTTGCATAAAACACATACTCTAATAACAGTATACAACACAGTTTGGGATAAATGCTTCTCTTTGCTCTTTTAGTAAAGAAATGTGTTTGAAAGAAAAATGACACAGGGAACTTGCAGTTTTCTCTTCTCCAGTTATTTGGCAAATGATATAGAGAACAACAATTTAGCCCTTGAAAATAAATCAATGATTTGGTATCTGTTGGTCAAATGAAACTATAACTGCTACCTCTAATCTCACATTTTAATAAATATACTATTTTTCCATTAATGAAAGTGAATATTATTCTCATCCTTTTTCAGGCACTGAGGTGGACAGAAAGCACATACCTGGTTGGTTAACTGTTTTGGTCTCTGGGTACTTAATCCCTTGGGAAACTGCCAAAGTGATATGACTCAGGACAAACCATCTGGAAAAAGAAAGAGAGAAGCACTGATCCTTTGTCTCTCGTGTTTTCTTGATCACAATTAGCCCCCAGAGCGCTCTCCTTATAGGTTGCCTATGTTGAGCTCTAAGTCACTTTCTATTGGGGTCTATCCCTGCAGCACGCACAAAGTCCCAGGACTGAAGGAAGCAAGCTGTGTTTTAGAGTGAGGGGAGCTATTTCAAGGTATACCGCTGTGAAATAGGTTATAGTAATACTGACCAGAATACTGAGTGTGGTTGTGAGTATTCAGTGTAGTATACATGTATAAGCAATGATTAAGATACACATCATTGCTTTTATACACTTCCTCTTTGTTTTCGTGTGAGTTTTACCCTTGGACATTGTGAAAATATTTCAGGTATATTTTTGTTCTCATGACACTTTGAAATCATTTCCTTTTTGCATAAACATTGGATTGTAAACCCCACATATTTATAATATCAAATGCTGTGTTGGTCTCTACTGCATCTTCATTAGATAAATTGTATGCACTTGATAAAATTTTGTTTGTGATTGAATAAAAAAATAATGATTTAAATTTCATATTAAAAATTTCATATAAAAGTGAATGGAAATATTTATTCAAAGGTTGAGAATACCCTACTCATAAACATTGTGATGTTCATATCATCTTTCCTTGGGTTTCTTATACATCAGAGACTAAGAGGACATTTACAATTTTCAAATAACCATCATGACCTGACATACATGACCAGCCTTCCAGGAACACTGTTAAAAAACACACAGCTTTATAACTTTAAATAATTTTTGTTTTTATGTAAAAGAAATAAACTTTACGCAATTCAGTGTTACATAATTTTCCTCTCTGTAATGAAACTCAATAATAAACCCTTTATCTATGTAGGTAACAATGTGTTAAAGCTAATTTAACTCTTCTTTAATGTTGCACAGTCTGTTAGTTTCATTCCTTTTCATTTTCTTCTGCATCATTCCCAGCCTCAAACAAGTGCTTATGGAATTTTGCTATCAATAATTGAGTATATTTAATAAAAATGGCATGTATATCTTTTTAAACTACTATAGTTCTCATTCAAAAAGTGATTTTCTTGATAAACTGAGTACCTTTGAATGTCCAAGAATGTTTGACATTACCAAGGTAATAGAGATGAAGCTCAATCTAGAATTTCTCCTGCCTCTCAAATATTGAGTTAATTGATATAGCCATTAGCCAACATATCTCAACTAGTAAACTATTCTTAGTATATTGATAAAAGTATTTGGGTTATTTTTCTTCATCAATTTTCTCTTCCCTGTTAGACCAGCAATTTCATGAAGATATAAAAGTTGATCTTAAACAACACATAAAGAAGTTTTAAAATGCACTGATTATTATAGTTATTGAATAATTGTATGCTAATAATGTTTTGCTTTAATTTTATTTTTATAACTGATATAGTCCCCTCATTAAAGACTAGAATTTATTTCTAAATATGGTTAATGTGATTATCAATGTAAATTAGTATAGCACAATAAGGGAAATATAATTCCTCTTCAAGTCTTCCTAAGAAACCTCCAAGTTCCAGATAGGAGACTGTACCCCATTTATTGCAATTTTCATTAATATATGTTTTAAGTGGAAACCTCAATTCTGCTTCTTCCTTTTCTACTCCAATTTAACCCATAAGGGGGAAAAGGGAGGGTTGGGGGCAAGAAGAGGAAACAGAAGAAAAGTTCAGCATATTCTAAAGTTTTCTAACTTAAGGATCTGAATTTTAGGTAAAAATTAAGAAATTAGTATGAAACTTTTCAAGTAATAGTGATGACTTAGTGAAAAAACAAAATACATTAAAGTCTTTAAACTTTTTTTGAGCTGATGAGAGACCTAATTAAAACCAAGTAGAGTCAGAGAGGAAGAATATATACAAATATATACAAGTATATATAACAAAGAGAAAACTTATCTGTAAAATCCATAGAAAAGATTGCCAACACCCATCAGTAATGGTTCTTACATCTAACCTGGGTACTTGACTTTCTAGGTGTAACCACGTGACTAAATTTTTGTCAATGGGCAATACAATATATAGGGGAACCTGAAGAGGACTAAACCCATTTTGAAGGGAAGATACAAGATGGAAAGAACTTAGACCTGCATAGAATGCTTAGTACCTTCCTCCTGCCCCCATTAGATGGTATAATAAAAAGTAATATTTGGAATGCTCTAGTAAAGATGCTTAGATTTTAGTCTGGTAGAATACATGTGTGGAGAGCATATATCTTCAAAAATCTGCCTAAAGCCTCATACTACAAATTCCTATGGTTCCAAATAGGCATCTTTTATCCCTGTCCCACTGATAACCTGTATAAAAATTATTTGGACAAGGTGGATATCAAGATAAAACTATGCTCATACAATTATGTTTCTACCATCCCTCTTCTAATAAGAGAGAAGAGAAGCCCAAGGTAAATATGAAGAAAAACATGCCTAAGTGAGCCCTGTCCTGGAGGTGCCCAAGTATAGAGTGTCATACATAATCACTCAGGAAACTCAAAAGATGATCTTTTAGGTAGTTTATTAAATTTGAATTTGAGCAATACAGATGATCTGTACCATTAGGCCTTGGTTTCTGGGACTTTAAAAGGATGCACTTCGAGTCTATAAGGATGGAGATGATCTCTTGAGGTCTTTGGTTTTTGAAGATACAGGCCATTGAATGTTGGTTATAGTAGAAGCTGGGCCTATAGCTGGCAATAGTGTAGTCAATTTGCAAAACTTAAAAAGAGAAGCACAAAAATATAAATAACATCATACCATAAAATGTAAAATCCCTGAGGTCTTATAAGAGGATGCTTACTTTCAGTTTTCAAAGTAAGAAAGGGCAATGATTTCACGAGAACTAACTCAAGTTTTCCTCAATTAAATTAACTCAGACTTAATGCTAGGAGACCATTTGATAAAGAGACTAGCATTATATTATGTAACATTTGACATAAATTAAGACTTAAAAGACATCTTAAAAATGAATTAAAAATGAAACAAAATATAATGTGTTTTAACAAATTGGAATATTTCTTTATTACTGCTTAATATAAATGTATTAGAAACCAGGTTTGGGGAAGCTGAGATGGCTCAGTGGGTTAAGCACTCACTTTGCAGTGCCGGGGACAAGGGATCGAATCCCGGCCCCGACCCGTGCGGAACCATATGCTGAACTGGGAGCTCCGCCAGTTCAGTTCTCTCTCTGTCGCTGTATCTCTCTCTTTCTCTCTCTGTCAAAAAACAATAAATAAATAAATAAATAAATAAATAAATAAATAAATATTAAAAAAAAAAAAAAGAAACCAGGTTTATATTTTCACTAGGCTTATGTTTTTAAATGCTACATTCTTTGTGTTAAGAGCTCACAAAAACCCACATACCATAAATTTAGATTGAACTAACAAATTGAACTAACAGAATCAAATTGAACTAACAGAGCCAAAGGACAGAGAAGTAATTATGCAGGTCAATTTGGTATTCAATAAACAAATTCTGTTGGTGAAAACAGGTAATTTATGGAATATGTGGACATAAATATAAGTTAATTTTATCTACCAGATAAAATTAAAGCTAAAATTTGATTTAAAAAAATAATGTAAGGTAACATGGCACAACAGGGTACTTTGTATTATTAAGTATTACATACAACAAAAAGATGTGATTATCTAAAAATGAAAATAAAAGAAAAAAGACATGACATGAGGATAATTTTGAACAGGAAAAACATCATAGTTCCAACACAATCACTTCTCATTCAATTGCAAAAACTGACCATGACTTTGATCATTTATTATGTAAACGTTTGTATCAATCGCTGTCATTATGCTACATAATTATAGTTTCTACAAAAGTAGAGAAGTTGACAATTATAGCTACAAAGATACTCAACAGTATTACTCTTTTAAAATTAGGTTTTTGTTTTTTATCAGAACCAATAAAATAATTAATATTACATCTTTTCTATGTCATGTTTATCAAATGAGGAAATCATAATAACTAACTAAAAATAAGTCTTAACTAGTTTTTAATTTTATTTTTATAAGATTTGCAGTATAAAAAATATTGCAACAAAAGAGTTGCATATTAACTGTGGTAATATGACTTATCAGCAATTAGTTTAGCCCAAGTGTGTACAACTTGCATCCCAGGAAAGCTTTGAATGGGGCCCAACACAAAATTGTAAACTTTCTTAAAACATTGTAAGATTATTTTGCCTCTTTTTAATTTTTTTTATTTTTTAGCTCATCGGCTATCCTCGGTGTTAGTGTATTTGATGTGTGATCCAAGACAAGTCTTCTTCTTCCACTGTGACCCAGGGAAGCCAAAAATTTGGACACCCCTGGTTTAATCAATGACATTATAATAAAAGTGTGGATAAATCACACAATGGATCCAAATGCAGAAAATCTACTTGTAAAGGTAACAACAACAACAGAAACTACATATACCAGTATATGGAACTATATATATATATATATATATATATATATATATATATATATATATATATATATATATATATATATATATATATATATATATATATATATATATATATATATATATATATATATATATATATATATATATGTTTTCTTATTACCCATAAGCCAGCTACACTTTTCTTTTTAAAGGTCAATCCATGACAGCATGAACTTTTACTCTTCCAATAGTGAGAAGCACCAAAAAATTGCTTTCACTATACATGGTGGAACTGTATATTCTTGGATAAGTTTTAATTCCTAAAATCACAGCAAGTGACCTTCTTTATAATATCACAATTGTTTGTCCAGTTTCAAAGATAGTCTTGTGACAATATCCTCAGAGTTTCACAATTCTGATATTTCTTGTCAAGTTGTCAATCACAAAGTGAATTTACATTAAAGCAGATTTTTCTTTGAGAACTTGTAGTTAAAAGTTCAAATACAATCTAAAGGGATAGAGAGGTCTATAAAAGTAAGGTGACCAACCATCCTCCTTTAGGGAGGACAGTCCTCCTTTGGAAGTTCTGTCCTCCCTCAAAAAGTGTCCTCCTAGATGTCCTCCTTTTTGATATGTAATACTAGATGTCCTCCTTTTCTTTTTTGGTTCTGCAATCAATTTTCTTTTTCTTTTTTTTCTTTTTTTCTTTTTGGTTGTTAAATTTATTGGGGTGACATTGATTGGTAACAATTAGATAGTTTCTGGATGTACAAGTCCACATCACATCACCTATGCTTCGCATTATGTGCTCACCACCCAGAATCAGCCTTCCTCCTTTTCATTGGAAAAAAGTTGGTCACCTTAATAAAAGCTAAGTTGCATCATGAGGATTTTTTTTTTAATTAAGATAGGTAAAATCTTCAGGAAATTGAATAGAACAAATACATACCTGATACATTTAAACTTTACCAAATAGAATTTGTAATATGCTATTCCAATGGGCAGACTCATTCTTCTTATTCTTTGGTCACATCATATATCTTTTTAAATAACATGTGGTGAATGCAATTTGTAAGATTGATACAATCAAATCACCACCAACTATCTGGAAACACACTGCAAAGGAAATTGCACACTACCTAGGTCAGAGTTGATAAAGAGTTTACAAAGGTAATTTGGCTTATTTATTGGTAGATATATTGTCTTTAAAATAAAAGACTGTGAGCTAAATCCCCAACTAACCTTCTGTAAGCTAATTTCCCCTAAGGTGAAATTGCTTTTGGGTGATTTTGATCAGGTCCTTTAAAAGTTTACCCCAGTGATTGCTAGATATTATCATGAATCAGAATTGCTTATTGAACTTTTGGTTATAAAGTAGATCCCTGAGCCCCAAAACTAAATTAATGAATCTAAAACGCTGGGGTTTTGAAACAAACAAACAAAAATCCCTTTTGACTTTTCTTTCACAAAAGTGCTAAAATTGCTCATTAAAATAATAATAAATTAGCATTATTTTTATTCATCTTTCT
>PVKE010043775.1:0-13261 GCA_004027555.1 Craseonycteris thonglongyai | reverse complement strand
GGGAGGGAGAGTGGGAGGGGAGGTAGGAGTGGGCACCAGCATTATGGACACACTCAATAGTTTGGTGGTTACCTGGAGAGGGGGGAGAGGGAAGGAGGGAGAGTTGGGGGGGAGGTGGGAGTGGACACCAGATATATTGGGATGGAAGGGGAGCTGATTCTGGGTGGTGGTCACATGATGTGATGCATGGGTGATGTGATGTGGACTTGTACATCCAGAAACTATCTAATTGTTACCAATCAATGTCACCCCATTAAATTTAACAACAAAGAAAAATAAAAAAGGAAAAAAAAAATCCTGTGTCATATTTCTTCATACCATAAACCAGACTATTTCTTGTTTCCGTTGAATTGTCAAAATTCAGTTGATATAATTCTATTACTTCATTGTATCTTCTGGAGAAAAGTCTAGGATAATCAGATAAAGAAGAAAGCAAAAGGAGGTGCTGTAGCATCGTGGGAGTGTGTGCCTCAAACCCCAAAAGGCCTGTCTCTACAGCTCAGTTCAACTAGTTGCAAAGCCTTAGGTAAAAGCTGATATTTTATCACTAAAATGATGGTCTATTTCCAGGATGTTTTTTGAGGATTTAAAATTACATACAATAATATTCCTCACACTGCCTGGTGAATATAGAGTATAAAGAATTTGTACTTATGTGCAAGTTCTTTATCTTCTTTCTCTGCACAGGCAATTTTTGAGTGTCTATTATGTATTCTGTGGACTAGCTGAGATATACATTAATTATAAGATATAGTCCCTAGCACATAAAAGGACATGACAGGCAAGTTAGGGAGGGCTGGACCTGGAATTACTCTTATCATCTAAGTGGTAAGAAAGGCAGCCACAGCTGTTGAAGACATAGCAGAACACAGTTTGGCAGAGTCCTCTGGATGAATCAGTGCACTAAGGATCCAACATGGGTACCACATGTGATTCAAAAGGTGGGATTCAAAAGTCCATAAACTCCAGCAGTGGGTGCTATTTTTAGAGGCAAGCGTGTAGACCAAAGCAGGTGTATCTTTCCAGATACAAAGTTGGTAGTCATTATGCTTGGCTGTAGGCTAAAACTCAAATCTCTGGTAGAGATGGGTGTAGGAAATGCAAGACTTCGGTCTCTGCAGTATGAGGTCCTCAACAAGTTTATCCAGATAGGATTTCAGGAGACAGAGACCAGGAAAGAGCTAGTTAGTAGAGCTGTGATATAGAGTAGAGACCAAGTCCCAAGAATTAAGTAGAATACTATTTTTTAAGGTTAGACTGAGTCAGAGAAGTGGTAAGCATGATTAGATAGTGAAATGATGCAAAGAAATGGATTATTATATCAGATACATGAATTAGAAATTTTGTCCAGGAACAGGTTTTACTTGGGACAAAAGTAATCATGAGACATAGATGTAGAAGGGAGAGATCTGAAATAGTTTCTTACGCAATATTTAGCATTCAAAAATTTCCCTGTGTTTATAATTGACTTTCTTGCCTATTCATGCTTTGCCTATAATTAACAGCTGAACAAGAACTAGAGATACTGCAATATACCTTCATAAAAAGGTTCAGAGAGGAAAGCTAGGCAAGACAAAGCTGATCATACCATAAACTAACAATTACTGCTATGAGCCTGGCTGACTTTGTGTCTTCCAACATGACAGGCTCTGCTAGTACACAGTGCCAAGACACTGAGCAGAAATTCTAAAGAAGGCCCATAGAGTACGTACATGGAAAGGCTGTATAGTTTCTCTGATTTGTCAGGTAAATAACGTGAGCAGTGAATCGTCCATTACCTTGCAACATTTCATCTACTGTTGTCCTGATGTATTATTTAAATGTTTTATTGTTTTCTACATTTCCATGCTTGCATTTTTCTTGCTAGCTGAATTTTAAGTTTATAGAGAGCACAACCAGTATAAGTACTCCATACATGTTTCTTGATTTAATTTTCAGATCTAAAGAGCTTTGGGAAAATATTTTTTAAATTAGTGTTTTTGTTACCCGATCTCTGCTAAGGCACCTGTAAGAATCTGTAAAGACAGGCCCAAGTACATTTATAACAGATATTATCAGTGAGTATTTATTATTTCCAGTTTCATATTAAGAGCCTATATAATAGTTCAAAAATAACACAAAACTTAAAGAGAAAGAAAATGAAAGAACATTGTATACCATCAAAAGAGAATTAAATTGCAATCAAAATTCTTGAGTATAGTTTAAGGGTTGAAAATTTGCTAACCTTTTAATAAGTTTTAACTTTTTTGTTTAGATTTGTCTCTAAAGGATTGTTTGTTTGTTTGTTTATTGTTTTTGAGAGAACGTGAGAGAGAGACCAGGTGGGGAGGGGTGGGGGGGACCAGAGCAGTCTCCACTGTTGTACGTAATTAGTTGTGACACGGTTTAATTCCACACAGGTGGATGTGGGGCTGCTCTGGATGGGAACTGAACCAGCTGCCTCCCTCATGGGAGGTGAGAAACTTCTCCATTGGGATCAGTGGTTACCAGTTGTACCACAGTTCAGCATATGGGCTGCATGGCCCAGGCTGGGAATCCAACACCAGGCTGGCACTCAAACCTCAGATCTCACGATTGCATGACAAACATTCAATCAGCTGAGATATCCTGGCATCCCTAAGCTTTAACTGTTTGTTCCTAATCTATTGTTATATTTCCAAGAAAATCATAGATTTTTCACTAATATTACAAATGCTATTGATCAGAAAAAGAGACGCTATTTTAAGTATTCCAACTGGGGTCTCAAAGTGGATGATTCTCTGGAGTTTGTCCAGAGGCCTCTGCTAGCCCCCTGCATCCTCTCAAACTGCCAGCAGAGACTACTGACTTCTTCTCTTCCACTTTCCAGATCTAGCCTAAATGCTTCTCATCTTCAGACTCTGGCTCAATTAGGTAGTTAGGGGTTCTGGGAAATGTAATTTTGACTCTACCTGTGATGCGAAGATGCAGAAAGAGGTGGACAGTGCTGCCCAGTAGACCACAGATCATCCTGTGCACTATTTGTTCAGTATTTAAATATTTTAAAGCAGTTGTAATACACAATTGTTATATTAATATTTACATTTTTGCTTCACAGACACAATGAACTTTTCCTTCAGATAGAAACAGGCATTTTAGATATATTCAGGGAACTTCAAAATGACTGTAAGTCTCATAGTTGGGAGTAGCACTCTGGGGGAAAACTTATTTCTCTTTATTATCAAATCTGGTGCTGACACTATGGAACACCCCATCAGGACATGTTTTGCTTTTTGCATCATTCTCTAAAAGTTCTATGGCCTATAGTGAACTAAGTTTTCTCTCTCTCTCTTTTTTTTTTTGGTATCACAGACATGACTGCAGAACAATTATGGAGGAGCCAACTTGTTATCTTTTCTTTGTTAGAAAACGGTTTAAGAGTGATGGATATAAAAGGCACTTATTACAACTAACAATGTCATTGTCGAGTCAAGATTTTTAGGAAACAATCCTTGTGGTTGATTTGTGAACTTCTTTTAGCAATATGCTTATTGTTATGAATATAATCATTAATTGTTGACTTTTAGAACTCTTTTTCTATGCCCCGCCAAGTGCTTTATGTGTGCAATTAAAACAAAACAAAACACTATAATCTGCATTAAGCATTAATATTCTCATTTTGTGGATGATTACCATAGAGATTAACATCACAGACAGTAAGTGACATAGCCAGAAATCAAACCTACAGGGCTCCTGCTTTTAACCAATTGCATGAACATCTATAGTTAAGAGGAACCTTAGAAAGAGTTAGTCTAAACTAAGGAGTTTATACTTCGGTAAAATAAAAGTTGAAAGGCTAAAGTATCTTGCCTTTGGTTATACTGCTAACTACAGTGTTGTTACTATGACCCAGGAACAAAAGTCAGATCAGGCTAACCTTAGTTTCAGTAACAAATGGCCTGAAATCTCAGAGGCTTTAATACAACAAAAGCTGTGTGTTTTTTGTTTGTTTGTTTGTTTTATAAAGTCTAGTAGAGGTTGAGCAGTCCCACCCTATGGAACACATAGCTTCCACTCACTTTCAACTGCCTGAAACTAAAAGTGATTACGTTCGATTTGACTCCAGAGAATTAATCAAATGACCTCACCCTTACTGCTAGGACATCTGGGAAATGTAGACTTCTGAAAGGTGGGGTGAACACACACAACATTTTACCTGTCATAGCAGGAGTCCTGCTACCCAGTCACGTACTTCTACCATGACATTAGTCTGCCTCTCACCTCACACACTCTCCACTATGCAGCTATCTGGATAATTCTTCAATAATAATGTTCTTAGGTAAAGCATATTTGTTTCCATAAAGCTAATCATTCTGGTCCTTATTTTTCTTACTTTAAAAATGTTAACTTTGGAAGCTTATTTTTTTTGTTGTTGTTTTTTGTTCTTTTATAATTTTCACTTGACATAAATATCAAAACATGCAACATGCAACATAAGCCCCATTTCATAATAGATGGAGACCTCACCAGGCCTCATAGAAACAACTCAAGTTTAATTTTTTTTTTTCATATAGTTATATAATTCAAATGGGCTCTGTACACAATCCATATTCTACTTCCTCTTCAAAAATGTCACTCTATAGCTTTAGTTGAATGATATTAGATAAAATAGCTAAAGAAGGAGAAGCCGGGATGGCTCAGTGGGTTGGATGCTCACTTTGCAGCGCCAGGGACCAGGTATCGAATCCCGGCCCCGGCCCATGTGGAACCATGTGCTGAACTGGGAGCTCCTCCAGTTCAGTTCTCCCTCTCTCTCTCTCTGTATCTCTCTCTCTCTCTCTCTCTCTCTCTCTCTCTCTCTCTCTCTCTCTCTCTCTCTCTCTCTCTCTCTCTCTCTCGTCAAAAATAAATAAATAAAAAAAATATATTAAAAAGAAAGTCATTAAAAAAAAAATAGCTAAAGAAATATGTCATTATGATAAAGAGGAAGATTTGGCCTAGAATTGAAATTCTTTGTTACTCTGCAGAGAAAAACTAAACAACAACCAAACAATATATTTGGTATATAAAGAGTAATGAATAGAAGACACATAATGATGCAAAAATTTAAATACATATTGAGTAATAACTAAAAACAAAGGAGAAGATGTGAATCATGCTCTACACTGACACCAAAGAATCATAAGATATTGTTAGACAGCTGAATATCACCAAGTGAGGTGTGCAGTACAGTGTTAACCCAGTGGTGTGGCATACACAGACCCAGCACATTCCAGAAAAAGCACTGGTCTTTGACCAGCTTTAGGGAAACAATCTCTGAACACTTGGAATATCATTGCCTTAAAAGAGTATGTTTGTATAGGTCTTGGACCGTACCAGATAAGTTATGCTAACAATGAGAATTATGGTAAATGGCTGTTTTCGTTTTCCCAGGACCCTGTACCATGCTGCATCAGTTTGACCTCGGGGGGAGGGGTGTGTGTGGGGTGGCGAGGAAGGTTGGAGACTGAATACTTAGGTCAGTCACCTAAGCATTAAGTGTCTATGTGACTGACCTGCAATAAAAACCTAGGGCATCAAGGCTCTCATGTGCTTCTCTCATTGACAATACATCATATATGTTGTCATACATTGTTTCTTGAAAAATTATGTGTCATCTGTAGAACTCTAACAGGAGAGGGTAAATTGGAAGTTGTGACAATTTCTTCTAGACTCTGGCATATGCATCTTTTGCTTTTGGTGATTTTAATCTGTATTGTTTTACTGTAATAAATTACAACTGTGAATATAACAGCTTTTCTGAGTTCCATGAGTCATTTCAGAAAATCATTGAACTGAAGATAGTCTTGGGGTCTCCTGAAACCAAAGGTGAATAAGAGTTTAACAGAAAATAATTTTCAATAGAATTATGAGACACAAAGTATCATAATAATATATCAAACATTTGTTGGATATTGCCATTTATAAAAACTTCCCATAATTTACTGTTTATTATAGGAATTTCAAATGAATGAGAATCACTTCATACTATAGAGGTTGAACAAAGTGTAATAAAAGAAGAGTCAAGATTTTGAGCTGGATCTCAAGGACTCAGGAGAGGAGAGAAAATGGAACAGGGTAAGGAAAATGCAATCCAAGGTCAGGGGGCAGTAAACAGCAATGATTGAAGTGTGAATTTGAGGAAGGCCAGTAAAGAGTTAAGACTGGAAATGTAGGTTGGACCTAAATTGTAGGGTTTTAATATTGCTATAGTTTACCATAAAACTAAAAGCTAAACTTTCAGTAAATTAAGTTAATCAACTTCCAGAAAATTTTTGGGTAGAGAGTGTTCCCAATAGGGTGTCTCCATATATTGCTAACACTCTTATCATAAAGTGAATGTTTACCACCAGAAAAATAAAAGTCACTATAATAATAACCTAGTGGGGTTCCACTGATGTATCCTCTTAAGATGATGTCCACATCAAATTTGAACAATTTATAACTGCAAAATTGACTTATCTTCAGGCATAAATTATAAGTCTCACTGTCATGTGAGAATTCAACTGTGTTCTTTTTGGGTTGTTGTTGTAACAAAGATTTTGCAATCAGATTTTAGCTCACAATTATGGTAATGATTCATGATGCAAAACTATCTTCAGCTCAACTTCCCTGTGGCTTCACTGGACTTAAAGCCCTCCAAACTGCTGTTGTCAAGAAGACACACTGACGTTGTGTTGTTATTCATTAAATTCTCTAACTACATGCAATTTTCTTTGAAAGTCAGTTATGAGGGGTAAGGTTGGAGTGGTAGAATTTATAAAGAGAAGATGTCAGGTTTAAGCAAGGGTTTTGGTTACAGAAAGGAATGAAACCTTGTGTAGGTGTTAAAAGGCTATAACTGTGGGCCCCACATCTTTATTTCTATAACAAAATATTGTAACAACCAGCCCGTTTTCCTTTCCCCTAGCTGTATAAAGACAATGTTGTGAGAATGGTTTGTTTTGTGTTTTAAGTGTGTTTCTTCTATAAGAAGTGGAAAATGGAGGTACTCTGTATTTGATGATCCTTAGTTTGGTTCAATGCAAAATTTTGACCCTCCAGCCATATTATTGTGTTGACTCATTTTCTCATAGCTATATACTCACTTTCACATTAAAAAGAATTATCATCTCTGCTTCAATTATATGAAATATTTTCCAGTTTCTTCTTAATATTTATTAGACATGAGTTTTGTTCTATGACTGAAATGGAACCATTTATTTCTTTTTCTCCAAAATTGTATGCTTTCTGTGTATTCCCTATCTCTATGTTATCAGTATCCACCCAGAGTCAGAAGTCAGAAACTGAAGTAATTCTGACTTTTCTCGCTTCTCAACTCTTTACTTCAAATTAATTATCAATACTGGACTTCAAATTAATTATCAATACTGGGCTAACTTACTGCTTGAAAACTTCACCATATTGTCTACTTTTTTTTCTCTTTCTATTACTATTTTTTAGTTTAGGTCACTGTTATTTCTCACATGAATTGTGGAAATAATTTGTTGGCTGGTTTCTCTGTTTCTCAACTTCTATCCCCTAATTCATTTTCTTTCCAATAATTTGTCATGAAATATTTTACTAAATTTTCAGAGAAAGGGACATATGATGGTCAGGGAAGATATTTCCTGCCACTTTCTCTCTGTTCCCTATCCTGTTCAATCCTGGAGTGGAGCTAGGGAGTGGGAAGGAAGTAGAATGAAAAAAAAAGGAGCCAACTATACCTTCTCCCCTCAAGCAGGCTAGAGTGAGAGTAAAACATTAATTGGAATTTTTGGGGATAGAGAAGGGAACTTAGATATAGACATGTTAATTTTGAGATGCCTATTGAGCATTTGGGTGGAGATGTGAAATAGGTGGTTGAATTTCTGAATCTAAAATTTAGGACTGAAGGGTAACCATTCTTAGTATTCAACATAGTCCTGAAAGTCCTAGCTAGAGCATTTAGTTAAGGAAAAAGGCATCCAAATTAAAATAAAAAGAAGTTCAATTGTATCTACTTGCAGATAACATGATCCTAAAGACTACATGCTCCCCTCAAAAATAAAAAATAAAAAAGACTAAAACTAATAAACAAATTTGGTAAAGCTGAAGAATTTAAAATCAATATGATAAAATCAGTTGTGTTTCTAGACACTAACAACAAACTATCTGAAAAAAAAGAAAAAGAGAACAGTCCCATTTATAATAGCATCAAAAAAAAATACTTAGGAATAAATTTAACTAAGAAAATTAAGGATCTCTACACTGAAAACTATAAGACATGAAATTAAAAAAAAACCCAGAAATAAATAAAAAGCATATTTTCAAGGATCAGAAGAAATAATATTATTAAAATGTGCATACTACCTAAAGCAATATGCAGAGTCAAACAATGTCTATCAAAATTTCAATGATATTTTCCACAGAAATTGAAAAAACAATTCTAAATTTGTATGGAACCACAAAAGAGACCAAATTGTTAAAGCAATCTTGAGGAAAATGACAAAGCTTGGAGATAGGGTATCATGCTTCCTCATTTCAAACTATATTACAAAGCACAATAATCAAGACACCATGCTACTGGCAATAACAAACAAAACAACAACAGCAGTAAAAAGTTACATCGGCCAGTGGAATTGAATGAAGAACCCAGAAATAAACATGTGCACATATAGTCAGCAAATCTTTGACAAGGGTGCCAAGTATACCCAATGAGGAGAGAAGAGTCCCTTCAATAAATGGTGTTGGAAAGAATGGATATTCACATGAAAAATAATGGTTGGACCACCATACACAAAAATTAATTCAAAATGTATTAAAAACTTAAATGAAAGATCTGAAACCATAAAACTAGAAGGAAACAGGGAAAAAGCTTCTTAATATTGGTCTTGATGATGACATTTTTGGATATGATACCAAAAGCAAAGGCAACAAAAGCAAAAATAATAAACAAACAAAAGAACAAATAAACAAATGGGACAGCAATAAATTAAAAAACTTCCACACAGCAAAGAAAACAACAAAATGAAAAGCCAAACTACTAAATGGGAGAAAATATTTGCAAACTGTATGTCCAATATCAAAGGTACATAAAGAACTCATATACCTCACAAGAAGAAAAAAAAATTTTTTTTTTTAATTTAAAAATGGGCTAAGGACCTAAATAGACATTTTTTTTAATAACACAGAGTTGACATATAAGTACATGAAAAGATGATTATTATCACTAATCATCAGAAAAATGCAAATCAAAATCACAAAGAGATAGCACCCTGTACTTGTTAAAATGGCTATTATCAAAAACACAAGCGATAAATGTTGGTGAGGATTTGGAGAAAAGGGAATCCTTGTGTACTGTTAGTAGGAATGTAAATTGGTGCAGCTATTATGAAAAACAGAAGGGCACTTCCTCAAAAAATTAAAAATAGGGAACTACCGTGTGATCTAGCAATTTTATTTCTGTTAACATAACTGAAGGACACAAAATACATTATATTAAAGCGATATCTGCACCCCATGTTTATTGCAGCATTATTCACAATAGCCAAGAAACATCTGAAATATCTGTCAACAGATGAATGGACAAAGAAAATGTAATAGTAGAATACTGTTCAGTAATAAAAAGAAGGAAATTCTGCTATTTGTGACAGCATAGATGAAACTTGAGGCCGTTATGCTAAATGAAATAAACCAGACAGAAACTCACAAATCCTGGAAGATACCACTTATCTGAAGAATCTAAAAAAATTGAATAGAAATGGAAAATAAAATGGCAGTTGCCAGGGACTGGGAGTTGGAGCACATGGGGAGATGATGGTAAAAAGTTACAAACTTTCAGTTATAAGATGAGTAAGTTCTGGGGATCTAATGCACAGCTTGATGATTATAGTTAATAATATTATATGGTATACTTGAAATTTACTAAAAGAGTAAATCTTAAAAATTCTTACCATAAAAAAAGGTAACTATATGAAGTGACAGATATGTTAAATAACTTTGTTGTGGCAATTATTTCACTGCATACATGTCAAATCGTCATGTTTTATACCTTAAAAACAACTTTATTTTTCAAGTATATTTCAGTAAATCTGGTGAAAATGTAAGTAAAAGTAAAAAAATCCTCCCCCCCCAAATAAATAAAGTAAAAATAAAGACTTGAGATACAGATTTGTGAGTCTTTAAGATATTAGTGGTATCAAAAGTTATTAGGCTAGATGAGATTATGAGGGAGTGAGTATAAATAGAAAAAAACAAGTGGTTCAAAGACTGAGACTGGAAGCTTTCTAATGTTTAGATAATGGATTGATGAGGAGGAAACAACAAAAGAAATATAGAGGTGCTTCCAGAGATGTGGAAAGAAAGCAAGGCCAGTGTGGTATCCTGGTAGCCAAGTGAAGAAAGTTTTTCAAGGAAATAAAACAATGGATCTGTGAAATTATGATGAAAGGGAAGTAAGATGAGTATTGAGAGCCATTCTGTTTAGCATCATGAAGGTTGTTGGTCACCTTTCAATTTTAGTGAAGTGGTAGGGGCAAATACCCAATTTGAACAGACTCTAGAGAGACCAAGAGGAAAGTCATTGAGGGCAGACAGTATAGACAAGGAGAGGAGTTCTGCTCTAAAAGAGATTAGGGTGGTTGCTGGACATGGATTATAAGAAAACTTTTAAGATGGTTGAAGTTTACATGTCACTGAGCAGGAAGAAATAGACAACACAGAAAAAAGAGAGAGAAGAGAGACTGAAGCAATGTTCTTGAGTAAGTGAGAGAAGCAAGAGAGTTTGGATATGGTGCAAAAGTAGACGGTTGGATTTATCAAAGAGCATAGACAGTTCTTCCGGATAAACTGGAGAGAAAGGAAAGTATACAGGCATAAATGTTGCCAGATGGGCAGATATGGTGGTGGAAGCTTGTATAAGTTCCCTTTTGATTTCTTAAGTTTTTCTTTTTCTCAGTAAAATAGAAAGCAAGATCATCAGCTGAGAATGAAGTATTAAAAACTTTGAAAGTCCTCTTTTCATCAGCCTATCTAAAATTTAGCACCCTTGGGAAAATTGGAAAACCACATGTAAAAGAATGAATCTTAACTGAACTGTTACCACATACCAAAATTAACTCAGAATGGATCAAAAACCTCCACATGAAATCTGAAACAATAAACTGCGTAGAAGAAAACATCGGTACTAAACTTATAGACCTTGGGCTCAGGGAACACTTTATGAACCTGACCTCAAAGGCAAGGGACATAAAAGCAAAAATAAATGAATGGGACTTTATCAAACTAAAAAGCTTATGCACAGCAAAGAAAACCATCAACAAAGCAAAGAGACAACCATCTGAATGGGAGAAAATATTTGCAAACAATGCCTCTGATAAGGGGCTAATGTTGAAAGTATATAGAGAACTCATACAACTCAACAACAGAAAAACAAACAATCCAATTAAAAAATGGACAGAGGACCTGAAAAGACATCTCACTCATGATGGCATACAAATGGCCAACAGACATGAAAACATGCTCAACTTCATTAGGTGTTAGGGAAACGCAAATCTAAACTACGAGATACCACCTCACACCTGTTAGAGTGGCTGTTATCAATAAGACAAGGAACAGTAAGTGCTGGAAAGGCTGTGTAGAAAAAGGAACACTCATACACTGCTGGTGGGAGTGCAAATTAGTACAACCACCATGGAGGACAGTGTGGAGGTTCCTTAGAAACCTACCATATGACCCACAATACCAGTTCTGGGTATTTACAGCCCCACCCCCCCAAATTTGAAAACCTTACTGTGCAAAGATATATGTACTCCAATGTTCATTGCATCACTGTTCATGGTATCTAAGCCATGGAAACAAAGTGTCCTTTGATAGATGACTGGTTAAAGAAGTTGTGGTACATTTACACAATGGAATACTACTCAGTGATAAGAAAAGATGAAGTACAGCCATTTGTGGCAACATGGATGAGCCTTGAGATTGTCATACTGAGCAAAATAAACCAGACAAAAAAACCCAAGAATCATGACTCCACTCATATGTGGAATATAAAACTAAAAGCAACAAAGAAACAAAAACTTATGGATACAGTTAATAGTTTAGTGGCTCTCTGAGGTTAAGTGGGGAGCGGGTGGGAGAGGCTGGACGGAGAGGCAAATATATGGTGATAGAAGGGGTACTGACTCTGGGTAGTGAACATATACTGTTATATACAGACGAGGTACTATAGAATTGTACACCTGGAACCTATGTAATTTTTACTGACCAAGGTCACCCCAATAAATTTTACAATAAAAAAACTATAAAATTCTATCAATTTTCAGATTTAAAATTGCTTACTGACAAATTAAAGTGATAATAAGAATTTCTCTTGTATTTCACAGCTGGATTACTTATGTGTCTAAAAATTAATTTGATAGTAAATATTTTAATAGAAAAAAAAATAAAAATAATAAAATTCAGCCCCTTTAACACTTGTCACTAGCTTACTATAATATTAATATATATGTATTTTGCTTACTGATCATGTTTATTACCTATCTCCCCACCAGAATGTGAACTGCATGAGTATAAGATTTTCTGTTTGATATTCAATATTATTTTATATTAGTTTCAGGTGTATAGCATAGTGATTACATATTTATATAATTTAAGAAGGATTCCCCCCTGGCTAGTCTAGTACCCACCTGGCACTATACATCGTTATTACAATATTGTTCACTATATTCCCTATGCTGTACTTTACATTCTAATGACTATTAAAACTTTTTTAAAGGTGAAGGGGAATAAGAGGTTCAAATTTTCAGGTAAAAAACAAATAAGTCAGAGGGATATAATGTGCAGCATAGGGAATATAGTCAATAATATTGTGACAGTGTAGTATGGTGTCAGATGGTTGCTGGACTTAGAGTGATCACTTCTTTAGGTATATAAATGCTGAACAACTGTGATGTACAGCTGAAAAAATATAATATTTTAAGTTAGCTATACTTTAATAAAAATCTTTTAAAATAGAATAAAAATGCTTTACATGGAAATACAGAATTTCTGTCTGATTTATTTTACTGCTGTAATTGCAGAACCTAAAATACTACCAGGTAAATAGGTGTTCAGTAAATATTTATTAAATTAATTAATGAAAAGATTTTATGATTATTAGACTGGAGTGGATTGGGCTTTTAAATATAAATACAAAGATAATACCGGACATATACCCCCATATAAGACTAACTGAAAAGATATGGGACTGGAGACATATTATCCTAAAATGGGGGAAAACCAGGCTGCTGAGTGAGTGGTCTAA
>PVKE010043774.1:0-13250 GCA_004027555.1 Craseonycteris thonglongyai | reverse complement strand
CCAAGTCAGTCTTTAACTGAGTGTGCAAGTCTTTTGAAATTGCATGTATTCTTCTTGTGACTGTGTTATTTGACAACTGTAGGTCTTGTATCGCCGACATAATCTCACGCTTGTTATAATATTCCTCAAACAAACAATTGGCAGCAGTCAGAAATGCTTCTTTTAACAATTCACCGTCCTGGAAAGGTTTTTTCTTCTTTGCAAGCATGTGAGAAATTTTGAAAGAAGCAATGGTTGCCTTTTTAGATTTTTCCACATGTCTAGTGAAAACAGTCTGTTGAGTAGTTAAACTTAATTTTAGTTGATTTATTGTTTTCTTTCTTACTTCAGATTTAAGTGGATAATTCGTATCAAAAGTGGTATGACTTGTCTGAAAGTGACGTTCAACATTATGTTTTTTCGGCACTGCAATACCACTGCCACACAACAGGCAAACGCATTTACCTTTTAAATTAATGAAACAATATGATTCCTCCCAGTCTGTGTTAAAATTATAGGTTCGTTTTCTCTTATTTGGTCCACTCATTTTAGGACTAAAAAAATAAAAGTAGTTATAGAACTACAATATCATATCAAATTGCCACCCTAATAATAGATTACCTACCTCGCTTTTAGTTCATTTAAAATCGAATCTATCAAAACACTGTGATCCTAGCTAACCGTCACGACCCGATCAGTCCAGCAACCGCAATCAAAATGGCAACTTGGCGTCTCCCGGTTGGGTGGAGGAGAGTTTAAAGAGTGCAGCGGCTAAACAAGACGCGACATGTACAAAGGCGAAAGCTAGGGAAAAACTCATACATACGAGATCGCAAACATACCAACGAATATACTAAACCTGTGTAGATACTCAAACAATATTTTAAAATTCTAACAAATGTATAAAAATAAATTAAGTTTTACTTAGTGTTTATGAAAAACTTCTGATGTAGGTCAAATAATGGTGGGTGCACACAAATCGGGCCGCGGGTGCCATGGCGCCCGCAGGCACGGGGTTGGGAATCCCTGTTCTAGACTTTCTGATCTTTTTGATCCCGCAAGGCAAACAGATCCTCATTGTGCCCCTCTCTGAGGTGGGAGTCAGCACACACCCTAGCAGAGCCCTATAAGGTGGCAACTTCTCCTCATGCTTATAGAGGAAGCAATGAGACACATAGGGTTCGGTGACATGCCTATCAGGGCAGAAGGACATAGGTGGTGGGTTGAGGGGCAATACCCAAGCCTCTAAAAGGACATGGGACACAGTGCTATAGTCACATGGGGTGGAGCTAGAGTCTGCAGGGTGGCGTAATGTTGGGTTGAGTTACAAGTTCAGAGCTAATGAGAAAGGAGCTCTAAGGTCCTTGGGTTGACGATTGGTGCCTGTGACTCAGTTTGGCCCTCACCATTGTGGCCTTGGATGCAGATACCAAACTCCTGTCCCAAAGGAAACGTTGCTCTGGAGGGACTCATGGAAGAGGAAAAGTGGGAGGTAGACAGAGGCATTTTCGGTTCAGACCGGGGTCCAGGGTGGGCGTGGGAAACTCTGGGTGAGCTCCAAGGACAAGGTAGCTAGTCAGCCCACTAGGTAAGGAGGTGGTGGCATCTGGTGGAGACACATGTAATTTCTGCGGGCCTTCTGTAGACACTACTCACCTCCTGTCACTATGACCCAGCAGGGTGCTTGTGGGGACAGACCTGTTGGTCGTTTGCCTTGGTGCTAAGCCCCTACAGATGTTCTTCCCTTCTCTGAGTCCCAGTTTCCTCTTGTATTGGATGGGTGCACATGGGAGGCTGACAGAGGTAAAACTTGGGGGTGCACTTTACAGAGTGGACGTCTACTGGCCAAGCATAACCCATGCCCTCTTTGAGGGCCGACTGGCCACCTGGGGCAAGGGAGCCTCAGATTGCTGACCCTCAGATTCCTGTGTCCCCCCACCTCAGCTCCTTGCGTGCCGGGTGGGGTCTTGGTCCCACAATTTCAGCGGGCTGTGTCGCACTGCAGGCACTGGTGAGAGTGGGAAGAGCACATTCATCAAGCAGATGCGCATCATCCATGGGGCTGGCTACTCGGAGGAGGACAAGCGGGGCTTCACCAAGCTGGTCTACCAGAACATCTTCACGGCCATGCAGGCCATGA
The DNA here is from genome assembly GCA_004027555.1 of Craseonycteris thonglongyai. Taxonomy (NCBI): domain Eukaryota; kingdom Metazoa; phylum Chordata; class Mammalia; order Chiroptera; family Craseonycteridae; genus Craseonycteris; species Craseonycteris thonglongyai. Next base: position 11,131 of record PVKE010043774.1, on the reverse strand, counting down.
TCCGGGCCATGGAGACCCTGAAGATCCTGTACAAGTACGAGCAGAACAAGGTGAGGTGGCAGGGCCACTGCAGGGGTTGGGGCCTCAGAACACCTCTGTGCCCCAGCATCCTCCCAGGCTCTTCACACACTATATCTGACCCTCTGGGTGACCCCCACGTGGGTGGCTCTTCTCTCTCGTTAGTAACAGCTTTGTTGAGAGATAGCATTCACCTACCTTACAAGTCACCCATTGAAAGTATGCAACTCACTCATTTTTAACATATTCATAGTCATGTACCTGTCACCTCTGTCCAATTCTAGAACATGCTCATCACCCCAAAAGTAAGCCCTGTCCTCAATTAACAGTCACAATAACCCCCCCCAACCCCCCTCCCAAGCCCCCCACATCCAGGGATCTGCTTCCTGGCTGTGGATGTGCCTGTTCTGACGTTTCACGTAAGTGGAATCACACTGTGAGGCCTTGTGTGTCTGGCTTCTCTCACTGAGCACCGTGTGTTCATGGTCCATCCATGTGGTAGCGAGTGTCAGCGCCTCCCTCCTTGTCATGGCTGAGTAACACTCCATTGTGTGGCTAGACATGTTTTATTTATGTATTCACCCATCGATAGACGTTTGGTTGTTCCCACTCGTTGGTCATTGTGAATCCTGGCGCTGTGACAGTCTTGATCAAGTTTTTATTTGCACACATTTTTTCGTTTCTCCTGGGTGTTATCCAGGAGCAGAGATTCAGGGTCATGTGGTGATAACCCGCTCTCCCCAAGCAACTACCTCACCAGCCACACAGCAGTGGCTCTCGCCGGTGGCCTCTCTTAACTGCCTTTGTAGATCTGTTTTTGAGGGCTTCTCACACACATGACATGGAGTTCATATCTGTCCAAATATAGCTTAAATCAGTCCATTTACTTGAAGGCTTAAGATCATTTAGCCAGATTTCTGATACGTCACTGATGGGCGCATTCTTTCCTTTATTACCAGTTCACAGAGGATCAGGGATCCCTTCTAGCCCTGAGTCCTGGCTGTGGGGCCACAGGTGGGGCCACCTTGAGTCTTCAGCCTGCTGGGTCTCAGTTTGTAGGATCTTTACCAGCTGAGTTCAGTTCATACTTGGACCACAGATGTTCATCAGCCTCTAGAACAGAGGGGCAAACTGCTGCCTGTTCCTGTAAATACAGCATTATTAGCATACTCCCCTTACCTTCAGAAAGCCCTTCCAATACAAGGGGACATGGTGGCTGGGCAGGCCCTGTTCAGAGGAGCTGCCTTGATCTTGGGTTTGCTTTGGGACCTCACACTGTGGGACGGTCATACCCAGTCACTCTCACTTCTTTTATGTGTTCACGTGAAGCTCAAGTTGATGGTTCTGACTCTGGCCATGTCCTGGGATGAGGGTGTACCCCATGGATCCAAGCCCATGGCTTCTCCCCCAACTATCCTTACAGGCCAATGCTCTCCTGATCCGGGAAGTGGATGTGGAAAAGGTGACGACATTCGAGCACCGGTACGTCAACGCCATTAAGACCCTGTGGAATGACCCCGGCATCCAGGAGTGCTACGACCGGAGACGGGAGTACCAGCTCTCCGACTCTGCCAAGTAGTGAGTGGGGTGCTGCCCCCGCCCCCAGAAATCAGGCTGCAAGCCATGTGGGTCTGGATGGGGGCCTGGGACAGAGATAGGACATTAGGGAAAACTGAGGCAACCTGGAAAAAGGGTAGACTCAGTTAATGATACTGTGAGTATTGGCTGATTAGTTATGACCGATGCATTAGACTAGTGATCATGTTCATGGCAGGGATGCTGGGTGTGTGCTAGAAGTTTCTTTTGTGCCTCTGCAACTTTTCTGTCTATCTAAAGTGATCCTAAAGTAGTATGTTTATTTCTGAAAAGTCACCCCAGCAGCCTTTCTTGGAAACCCTGGCGCTGGTCCCCTGCCTCCTTCTGGAGCAGCTGTCCTGGGCCAGCTCTAGTAGAGAGTCCCTCCCGAGGCTTTCCCTGGTTAGCGTCGTTTCTGTCCCCTGAGGCCCAACAAATGACCTGCTCCTTCCTGTCCAGATCAGGAGTGGGGAGGCCTTGTCCCACCTTATCCTGAGTACTCCTGGCTGCTTCTGCCCTTGCTGGTGAGGCCCCTGTGGGCCCCTCCTGACTGCTTTGGGGACCATGATGGCTGGGATGTCCCCCCACCCCATCCCATGAAGCCTGGTATGAGTAGCTTGTTCCTGTTCTGTATAGCTACCTGACCGATGTGGACCGCATCGCCACCTCGGGCTACCTGCCTACACAGCAGGATGTGCTGCGGGTCCGCGTACCCACCACGGGCATCATCGAGTACCCTTTTGACCTGGAGAACATCATCTTCAGGTACCTGGACCTGGGCTTCCTGAGCATGGTGGCATTCTGGGGAGGCTGAGGGCTCTGCAGGATGCTGTGAAGGCTATTTGCTCCAGACCTGGAGTTTCTTTTGTTGGGGCAGCAGAGGGTTCATTGGATCCTGGAGTTTACTCTCAGGGAGCTCCTGATCCAGGATGACAGATGAATAAATGTCATGAATAAATAAATGACATAAATAAATGTCACCAAGTTTCAGCATGAGCCAGGCCTCAGTGGCTCCTGGGGACTGACTGGAGGTGGCCTGGGGAGGTGGTCTTCTAGTGGAGCCTCTATGAGGGGCTTTGGGTGAGGGAGGATGCTGGCTTTTGTGGGAACGGGGTGGTCTGGAGTTCCTGCCAGAACGGGGTGCTGTGGGCCATGGAGGTGCTCTGATGTGTCACGTGAACCTGGTCACAAAGTGGGAACTGGTGTAGAGACCTGGCCCCTGGGGGCCCAGGTTCCAGCCCAGCTGTATTACCAGGGAGACTCATGCTCCAGAAAGGCTGGACCCCAAACCCGTTGGCCCTGATGGCATTCCTCAGACTGGCTGCAGCTGCCAGCATGGGCCTGGCATTCAATCATAGGGCCCTTGACCTGTCATCAACCTCCTGTTTCTTCATAGCCACCCTGGCACGTCCACTGTCCACCTGTGCTTGCTAGTCACTGTGAAACCCTTGCCAGACAGACAGCCTCTATCTGAGCCCCACTTGTGGCCCTGGGGCTGTTTCTCTCTGAGCCCTGCCTTCTATGCAGCAGTGTAGACAAGGTGGGATTGAGGGGGTAGCTGTGGGGACCCTCACCTTCCCCAGGCCAGGTTGGGAGGCCTGAGGGCCATTCTCTCTCACTGCCTTTGTCTTCTTTTTAAAAAATAGAGTGTTTTCTCTTTCTCTCTTTTTAAAAAAATTATTATTATTATTTTTTTAATATTTATTTATTTTTATTGCTTTTTGTCAGAGAAAGAGAGAGATACAGAGACAGAGAGAGAACTGAACTGGGGGAGCTCCCAGTTCAGCATATGGTTCCGCACGGGCCGGGGCTGGGACTTGATCCCTGGTCCCCGGCGCTGCAAAGTGAGCGCTTAACCCACTGAGCCATCCCGGCTTCCCCTAGGGATATTATTTTTATTTTATTTATTTATTTATTTATTTATTATTGGTTTTGACACACACACAGAGAAAGAGAGAGAGAGAGAGAGAGATACAGAGACAGAGAACTGAATTGGGGGAACTCCCCAGTTCAGCATATGGGTCCACACGGACCGGGGCCAGGATTCGATCCTCAGTCCCCGGGGCTGCAAAGTGAGCCCTTAACCCACTGAGCCATCCCGGCTTCCCCTATTTTTTTTTAAAGATTTATTTTTATTGTTTTTTTGGGGGGAGGGGGGTTGATAGAGAAACATACAGAGACACAGAGAAAGGGGAGGACCCAGAGCAGTTTCTATAGTTGACAACATTAGTTTTCCATATAGTTTTACTCCACAGGTGGGCGCGGGGCTGCGTAGGGCAGGAACTGGGCCAGGAGCGTCCCACATAGGCCCTGGCAAGAACTGAACTGGGGACACACCCCAGTTCGGCATATGGGTCCACATGGGCCGGAGCTGGGATTCGATCCTCGGTCTCCAGGGCTGCAAAGCGAGCGCTTAACCCGCTGAGCTATCCCAGCTTCCCCTCTTTTTTTTTTTTTGGTAAAGATTTATTATTTTGACAGAGACAGAGAGAAGGGGGAGGGCCAGAGCAGTCTCCATAGTTGTACACCATCAGTTCTCGACATGTTTTCAGTCCACACAGGTGGACAGGACCACGTAGGTTGGGAACTGGGCCAGGGGCCTCCCACATGGGAGGAACACCCCAGTGAGCTGGGGGCTGAACCAGGGGGCCTCCCACACATGGGAAGTTTGCCCCAGCGAGAAACAAACAGGGAGCCTCCTGCATGGGAAGCACACCCCAGTTCAGCATATGTGTCCGTACAAGCCGGGGGCGGAATTCGATCCTTGATCCCTGGGGCTGCAAAGCGAGTGCTTAACCTGCTGATCCATCCCAGCTTCTACCCCCCTCCCCCTTTTTCTTTTAAGATTTATTTTATTGTTTGACAGAGAGAGAGAGAGACAGAAGGGTGAGTGGGCCTAGTTGTACGTCATCAGTTTTTGACGTAGTTTCATCCCACACAGTTGGATGTGGGGCTGTGTAGGGCTGGAACTGAACCAGGGGCCTCCTGTATGGGAAGTACACCCCTACAAATCAGGGGCCTCCCACATGGAAAGCATGCCCCAGTTCAACATATGGGTCCGCATGGGCTTAGGCTGGGACTTGGTCCCTGTACCCCGCTGCCACAAGGTGAGCTCTTAACCTGCTTAGTCATCCTGACATCCCCTTTTCTTTTTTTTTTTTTCCCAAAGAGACATATTTATTTATTTATTTATTTATTTATTTATATTGGTTTTTGACAGAGAGAGAGAGAGAGGAGAGATACAGAGACAGAGAGAGAATTGAACTGGGGGAACTCCCCAGTTCAGCAGATGGGTCCGCACGGGCCGGGGCCGGGACTCGATCCTCGGTCCCCGGTGCTGCAAAGTGAGCGCTCAACCCACTGAGCCATCCCGGCTTCCCCGCTTTTCATTTTTTTAAAGATTTATTTTATTGTTTTCAATAGAGAGAGACAGAGACAGAGAGAACGGGGAGAGCCCTTGTATATTAGTTTTCGATACAGTTTCATTCCACAGGGGGGCGTGGGGCTGCACAGGGCAGGAATTGGGCAGGGAGCCCTCCCACATGGGGAGCACACCTGGGGCGGGAGCCGAACCAGGGGCCTCCTACATAGGAAGCTGGTCTCGGTGAGAACCAAACTGGGGAGGGTGTACCCCAGCTGAGCATATGGGTCCACATGGGCTGGAACTGGGACTCAGTCCTTGGACCCTGGAGCTGCAAGATGAGCGCTCAACCCACTGAGCCATCCTGGCATCCCCCCTTCGTATTTTTGAAGTTATAGGATTCACAAGCAGAAAGAAGAAAGCCCTCATAACTAAGTACCCTGTAGCTCAGGAATTGTCCCCAGGTCCTCCCTTGATCCCTGTTCTGTTTCTAGACTTGTCTCTTACCTGCTTCTCACACTGGAGAGCAAACTTCGCATCTCACTATGTTTACCCAGTCACAGGACAGTCTCTGCAGCTGTCCTCTCTCAGTGGCTGATGCATGTTTATTGTCTGAGTGCCCCTGAGTTTGGTCTCCCTGTGAGGGAGGCCAAGATGGGCCAATGTTTTACAGATAATATTGCACATTGACCAGTGAGGGGAAGGGGTTTCCAGACATGGGGTGTGGGGTCCAAGGATGGGCCCATCACAGGCCCCATTGGGTCCATACCTCACACCCACCCCGAGTGCCTGTTACTTACGTTTTTGCCTTAGGATTGCTGTAGGAAGACAGGATTGGTCATACTTGGAGGCCAGACATGTGACCTGTGCAGTATTGTCCTGGTTCCCATAGATATGGGAGCCTCTGCTGGCTCCCACAGATACTGGGGGTTCTGCTAGCGTCCACAGATGCGGAGGGATCCCTCATGGCTTTTACATGTATTAGGGGTCCCTGCTGCTTTGGCAGGTATTGGGGCCCCCATGGCTCTAGTAGGTATTGAGGTCTTCGCGGCTCTAGCAGACACGGCATGCTGGTGGGGAGGGCCTGCTTGGGAGCAGTGCTGTCTTCCAAGCCTGGCACTGAGCCCCTGTGGGGCCCTGGTCGCTGCAGGATGGTGGACGTGGGAGGACAGAGGTCCGAGCGGAGGAAGTGGATACACTGCTTTGAGAATGTGACGTCCATCATGTTCCTTGTGGCCCTGAGTGAATATGACCAAGTCCTGGTGGAGTCGGACAATGAGGTGAGGCCCCCACGTGCTCAGCCTGCTGGAAGCCAGGGCTCTGGGTGGGGTGAGGCCTCACCTAGCCCCAGTCCCCATCCTGACACCCAGGTCTCCACAGAATCGCATGGAGGAGAGCAAAGCCCTGTTCCGGACCATCATCACCTACCCCTGGTTCCAGAATTCGTCTGTCATCCTCTTCCTCAATAAGAAGGACCTGCTGGAGGACAAGATCCTGTATTCACACCTGGTGGACTACTTCCCCGAGTTTGATGGTAAGCCGGCCAGCTGCCCCGTACCTGCCCACAGAACTGTAAAAACGTTCCCAGCCCCAGCCTTATTGGCTCTGTGAGGGAGGCCAGCTGGCTGCCCCCTACCCTGTCTGGGCCTTGGCATCTTCATCTGAGAGCTGGGAGGGTGGTTCTGTGGGCTTTCGAATGGTTGGGCCAGAGCATCCTGGGCCAGCTCCAAGCTAAGCTCCCAGCTCCTTCTAGGCGACTGATGGGTGGAAAGAGCTCATAGCCCTGGGGGTGAGGGGGTGCCATGTGGTTGGTATAGGGCAGGAAGAGGCATGAGCTGGGATACTCAGCAGCCTGTCCCTCACTTGGTCTGTCCCTGATTGCCCATGCTGAGTGAAGAGTTCCTGTGGGCTCAGTGACCTGGCTACAGGGAGGAGTGTGGTTCTGGGAAAGGGTGACCCAGGACCACGGTCCTGACCCCTGCCCAGATCAGCCTGAGCTTCAAATGAAAGGCAGACAGTTCATGTGTGGACCATCGCACCTGCCCTGAGCTATTACTGTCCACCAGAGGTCATGAGGATGTCCCACAGGTCCCTTCGGACACCTGGCCACTCCCTCCATGACATGTGGTGGCATCCATGCTGGGTGCCCAAGCTGTTCACATTCATTAGAGAAGCAGGGATCATGATGGGGAATAGTGTTCTGGCTAGGACCCCTCACAGGACATCTCCTAGTGGCTTGTTGCCTATGGAACATGGTGCCCAGCCTGTGAATTTAGGGTTCCAGGTTTGGCCCGACTGGCTGTGGGTTGGGGCCTAGTGATCTGGGCCATTGGCTCCCACTATAAAGACCGGAGTGATGCCTGGGGGTTTAGATGCTGGGCTCTGCGCTCATCTCCCAAGCATTTAGCTGGGCAGACCCCGGCTCCCCCTGGTAGTGGGAGAGCGAGGGTGTTGCTGGTAGGAAGCAGTGAAGTGATGGGAACTGAGAGTTAAGGGTGAGTGCAGACCATGAACAGAGAAGGATGGACATCGTGGACAGTTGGGATAGCCAGCAGGCCATGTGGGGGAGTGGCTGGTGTGGCAGTGCACAGAGGTCATCTGTATGCAGGAGCATATAGCGGGTATGCATGCATGCAGGTGTGGGCATGTGTGCACGTGAGTACGTTCCCATGTCTGGATGTTCATATGTGTTTGGGGTGCAGCATAAACAGTCAGGTAAAGTGAGGCTGTGAAGGAACATTGCCCCAGTGTGGAGGTGAGGGAAGTAGCCCCATGTGTACAGCGGTGGTGGTCCCAGCTGAGGGTGCCCAGGACCAAGTGGGTGGAGATGGGCGAGGCCTTGCATAGATCCCCATGTGTGTGGAGGCCACAGTTTGTCATGGGTCATGTGGCATTAGCCGTGGTGTCATTGGAATGGAGGGGGAGCTGCCCTGCCAGCTGTTGCCTCATCCTGTCTTGCTCATGGTGGATCTGAGCGAGGCCTGGCTCAACCTCCTTGCGTCCCCCAGGGCCACAGCGGGATGCACAGGCAGCCCGGGAGTTTATCCTGAAGATGTTTGTGGACCTGAACCCTGACAGTGACAAGATCATCTACTCGCACTTCACCTGCGCCACCGACACGGAGAATATCCGCTTCGTCTTTGCTGCTGTCAAGGACACCATCCTGCAGCTCAACCTGAAGGAGTACAACCTGGTGTGACCCCAGACAGCCCCCTGGACAGACCCTCCTGTGTGGTGATATGACAGCATCTCTGTCAGTGGAGGAGCTGAGTTTTTTCCTATTTTTAACAAATGTTTTTATTTCATAGTTATCAGGGGATGTACATCTTTCTTTCTACACTTCGTGCACCTTCTCACCTTTTGTCAGCGGCACAGTCTGCCTTTTTTTGGCCCTGATTGTGGCTTGCCTTTTTCTAAAAAAAAAAAAAAAATGGAAAAAGAAAAAAAAAACAAAGAAAAGTGAGACAAGTAGAGATGAGACACATGAGTACCCTGACCTCCCTCAGCCCCGGGCTGCACCTTCGGGCCACTGGGACAGAGCCATCTGCTGTCCTTGGTGCCTGGGACTCCCCACCCTCTCTGCCCTCCCCTGTGTTCTCAGTCATGAACGGCACGGAGATGTGGAGACTGACTTTTCTTCCTTCGTTTTTTTTAAGTTATTGCCATCCTCACAACTTTGTGTATTTTTGCTCACTGGACTCCAAGAAGTTGGGGGTGGGTGATGCCCCTGTTGCCTACCCTAGGAAGTGCCTAACCAATTTTTTTTTTTTTTTTTTTTGAGGAAAAACAAAAGGTAGGTGTCTCCCCTGCAGTGGAGGAGATGCCTCGGGCCCTGTCTCACAGCCTCTGTAGCCGTAGACCCCACTGCCCTCTGTGAGAGCCCTGGGAGTTTAGGGGTCCTCTGAGCTGTGTCTCTAGGGCTGTCAGCCCGCTGGGAGTTCCCCTGGGGCCCTGCCCCTTCACACCCAAGGGTCACATGCCCATTATCCATGCCAGAGAGTACCCATGGGAGCCCTCATGGCCTGGGAGGTGGAAGAGGGCCCACTTGGATGGGAGTCACTTTTCCTTCCTTTCTGTTTTGTAACCAATTTGGAAACAGTGATGGTGGGTTGGGGACTTTTTCAGAATATTCTCAGGTCTGTCCCCAAGAGGCAGAGAGACTTGACAGGGAGAGTCCTCTGTGGTTCCTGGGCATGGTGGCCACCATTTGCACTCACTGCTGACCCGTTGACCTGAGCTGCCGGGAAGCGAGTTGGCCGCAGGCACAGTTTGCCCAGAGCTGTCAAGGGTCACATGGGAGCCAGCAGCTGGTACCTTGGCCCCACTCAGCCTCCAGGCCTTGGCCATGCACTGAGCCAGAGCCACAGGCCTGGGTCCTTTCTCAGAGGAACTCTGAGGGTGGAAGCAAGCAGGGGCTGGTCTTTTGGGGGAAGGTAGGTGGCTTTCCATCTGATGTAGACTGAACACTACAGCCCTTTGTTTTGTTTTCTTTGTACAAATGCAAGGGGAATGGACTGCCAGTAATGCCTTGGCCCAACCCACTACACCTGGGCCCTGTTGTAGCAGTCTGTGCAGTTGCTCCTTTTGGGGGCCACTAAATAGAAAAATAACTCAGTAATCTAACCCACCCAGCTAGCGAGTCCTGGGCACCTGGCCCTCACTTCTCTGCCTCTCCAGCTTACCTTGTACGTAGTAGCCTGCACATGGCTGCAGGACAAAGCCAGGAGGGCTTCATGGCAATGGAGGGCAGAAGACAGGCAGAAGTTGGGGGTGGCTTCATTCCTGGAGATCAGCCCCATCTGTGGGCAGAACAGGTTGGGGATCACTAGCTTCTCAGCCAATTTTCCAAAAAGAGTCCTTTTTGTGCCATGTGTCTGAGGGTTGAACTGTAACCCTCCACTCACATCTTCAGTTGGAAGTAGGTGGTGCTGCTGGCTGTGGGGACTTGGGGTCCTCATAGCATGGGCCCACATCACAAAAAGGGAACTAAATTGGGTTCTGTAGGGATGGCATGAGCACGTGGAGGGGCACCCAAAGTATTAACTTCCCCAAGAGGGGGCAGCGTGCCAAGCATCCCACAGCCCAGGCCTGGCTGAAGTGCCAAATAGCCCTGGCTCAGGGCCTTCTGGAACACCATGGGCCTGACTCTACTGGCCACCCCCATGTCTGAGAGGCCGAAACCTGTTCAGTGCCAGCGGGGCGGGTGGTCTTGGCCCCTCCCAGCCCCGTGAGCCTGGTCAGTTTTGTTTCCTGCTCTGATGAATTCCCCTCCTAATACTTTCCTGTGCTGACCTGCCAGCTAACTTCCACTGTGTCAGGTCGCCCAGCAGTATAGCCGGTGCCCTGGGTGCCTGTCTACCCACGAGAGACATCTTAGTGCCAATGCCCCCCGCAGCGGTGTAAGAACCATGCCTGCCAGCAGGGTGGACACTATCTGATTATACTTGTATATTACACAGTACTGATTTCAGATGATTTAAACCTTAGCCTATTTAAAACAAGAATATTATATAAAAATGCTGTTTTTAAACCTTTTGTCATTGAAAATGCATGTATTGTGTGTGCTAGGGGATGGGCGCAATTAGCTCAATTCCAGCCTCCTGTGGCCAAGGCTGTCTCTTCCTGGCGGGTGGGACAGCAGGTTCTGCTCAGCGTGTTGGGGCCCTGACCCCTTAATCCAGAGATACCTGATGAAATTGACTTTTCATATCTTTCTCCTGAAATGAATTGTTTTAAATTGGAATAAATCTCATTCCTAAACACTGTCGCCCCTCTGGCTTATTTTCTGTTGCTGGCTACAGGGTGGGCAGGTCAGCGGAGGGGCCCTGAAAGCCCCCGGGGTGTCACCTGGTCCCCCCATTTAGGCTAGGGTCTGAGTTTGTGAGAGCCCTGGCTTCCTTTGGGAGCCCCCCCCCCCCACCCTGGGCTGTGACTGAACACCAGAGTCCATCTTCTGAGGTTCTTTCACTTGGCCCCTGACTTCAGGTTCATTCGTCTTGAGGGCTGGAACATCTTGTAAGAGAAGCACCTCCTTACTGGGGGAGGGGACCAACATGCTACTCACTGTTGAAGATGCTGTTGGGAAGATATGGACCCCCCACCTTTTTGTAGATTGATGGTGTTGGACAGTGGGTTCTCTGCAATTTGTTTTCCCTTAAAACAAAAAATTTTGGGGAA
>PVKE010043773.1:0-13249 GCA_004027555.1 Craseonycteris thonglongyai | reverse complement strand
TTTCATCAGAAATCAGTATGGCCACTCCAGCTTTTCTCTGACTGCCATTAGCCTGGAGTATTGTTTTCCATCCTTTTACCCTGAGTCTATGTTTGTCCCTGTGGCTGAGGTGTGTCTCTTGTAGGCAGCATATGGTTGGATTTTGTTTTTTAATCCAGTCTGCTACCCTGTGCCTCTTTATTGGTGAATTCAGTCCATTCACATTCAGGGTGATGGTTGATATATGAGGATATCCTGTATCCATTTCTTCTTTCCTTTTTATTCTTTTGTTGTCCCAACTTTTCTCCATTTATTGTGATTTCTGGATTCAGGTCGAATAGCCTCCTTTAGTATTTCCTGGAGTGCCGGTTTTGAGCTGGAGAATTCCCTCAGCTTCTGTATATCAGCTTATGTAAAGGCCTTAATTCTTCCTTCATATCTAAAGGTTAATTTTGCTGGATAGTTCATTCTTGGCTGGAAATTTCTCTCTTTTAATATTTTGAAGATTGGACTCCACTCCCTCCTGGCTTGCAGAGTATCTGCTGATAAGTCTGGTGACAGCCTGATATGTTTTCCTTTGAAAGTTATGTTTTGTTTTTCCCTGGCAGCCTTGATGATTTTTTCTTTGTCATTGATTTTTGTCATCTTCAGAACAATGTGCCTTGGAGAAGATCTGCTAGGGTCTAGTTAGTTAGGGCTTCTGCTCTCCTCTTGGACTTGGGGCTGTAATTCCTTCCACAGGTTAGGGAAATGTTCACCCACTATTTGTTTTAGTAGACTCTGAGAAGATTTCATCTCGCTTCCTTCTGGTACCCCTATTATTCTAATATTGTTCTTTCTGATGGAGTCAGAAAGTTCTTGTAGGGCTCTTTCATTTCTCTTGATTCTCCTGTCCCTTTCTTCTTCCCTCTGTGACATTTCCATCTTTCTATCTTTAATTTCACTCATCCTTTCCTCTAGCTGGTCAGCCCTGTTTCGTATGCTGGCCAGTTCTTTTTTCAGCTCTCCCATGATGCCTTTCATGTCAAGGAGTTCCTTTTGGTTCTGCTCTAGCTTCTCAATTTTGTTGGTAAAGTACTCATTTTGCTCAGAAAATTTCTTGTTGAGGTCATTTAACTGTGTCTGGGTACTCTGCCAGCATTGAGTGAGCTCTCTGAGTGTCTTGATTAATGTAGCCTTGAATTCTGTTTCACTTAGATTTGATTCCAAGTGTGCAAGGTCCTTTACTAAAGACTGCCCCTGATCTTCTGGAGGAGCTTTGGATTCTGAGGTGTGCATTGTGTTTGATGTGGTTCTTTTTGCTTTATGCATGAGTCTGTTTTCCCTCTGGGGGTTTGCCTATTAGATGGGCTTCTCTTTACTTTTTCTTTTGGGCTCAGTTGTGGGAGAAGGAGATTTTGGGAGAGGGTTGGGGGAAGCAGACAGCTTCTGTGTCCTGGGGCACTTCAGGTTGCTGTGTTAGCTATGAGATAGCAGGGTAGTAAAGGTGTGGCCAGGGGTGGGGGCATGTGAGTAGGAGCTAGGGCCAGCCTGAGACACAATAGCAGATTCCTCTTTCAGCAGGGGGGTTGGTGGTTCAGTGCGGGTGGGGCGCAGGAGCTCTGGTCTTTCTCTCCTCTGCCTGGCTGCCCCTCCTTCAATCGTATCTCTAGGCCACGCCTGCAGGGTAGCACTTGTATGGGCTGGGGCCTGGCAGAGGCCCCGGTTGGCCGCGCAGTGTGGTCGGCCGCGCAGTGTCACGTGCAGGTAATGACACCGCGGCGACCCGGTCAGCAGCCCTGTTGCGCGCGCGGGCTTCAACGGCCCAGAGGCCCGGTGGGCGGGACGCCAAAAGCCCAGTTGCATGCTCACGAGCAGGCAGCAGTGCTGCAGTGGCCCGGTGGGCAGGGCACCGAAAGCCGGTCTTGCGCACACGCAGCGGCGCTGCAGCGGCCTGGTGAGCGGGGCGCCAAAAGCCCTGTAGTGTGCTGGCGAGCAGGCAGCGGTGCTGCAGAGGCCTGGTGGGCGGGGCGCCGAAAGCCCTGTGCGCACAGGCCGCAGCTCAGGCAGCAGCCCATCTATGCTCCCGGCTCTGTTGAGACCGCCAGATTCACTCTAAGCACGTCCAATGCAGCTATGCCCACTCAAGCCCCAACCCCCATTCCAAGAGCCCTGTCCTCAGAAGGCGCTCCTTCACAGTCAATCTCCTCCGTAAATCAGGGGTGCTGAGCTGCTGTGGGCTGGTGCCCTGGTCTCACCCAGCCCGCCGGGAAGTGCAGCCGCCCTGCTCCACAGTCCCTGTTCCCCTTTAGGCTCTGTGATCTGATTAGGGCACTGTGTGCTGTCCCTTGAGTTCGGATGTTAAATTGTCCACAGTCTTGTGGGGCTTCCACGCTCCCTAGGTCTCGGCTTCCAGCCCGCCCTCGATCCAGCTCCACTTTGACCGTAGTCCCCCAATCCCCCTTTGTTTTTGCCAGCCCCGGGCTGCGCTCTGAGTCCCCGAACCGCTGCTTCCCTTTCCCTCTCCCGCTCTCCCCTTTTTTCTCTAACCTTTGTGTGTTGTTCTGCGTTGTGTGGTTCTCTTAGTTGAGGTTTCTTCTCAGGGTTTCCCCTGTGGATTCCCCTCTGTTCACAAGGCCCTTCCCAGGCAGTTATCGGCATTCTCCTCTCATGCCACCATCTTTGAGCTCTTCTGTCTGAATTATTTCACTAGGCATAATACCCTCTAGGTCCATCCATTTGTCACAAATGTTAAAATTTTATTCTTTTTTATTACTGAGTAATACGGTACCTCTTCTTCATTCATTTATCTATCTATGAACACTTTAGTTGCTTCTATAGCTTGGCTGTTGTAAATAACACTGCAGTGAAAATGCAAATGAATATATCTTTTCAAATTAGAGATTTGGATTTCTTTGAATAAATACCCAGAATTGGGATTGCTGGGTCATTAGTGAGTTCAATTTTTAATTTTTTTTGAGGAACCTCATACTGCTTCCCATCAACAGTGCACAAGGATCTTCTTTTCTCCACATCCTTGTTAACACTTGTTGTTTATTGATTTATTGAAGATAACCATTCTAACAGATGAGAGGAGATATCTCATTATGATTTTAATTTGCATTTCTCTGACAATTCGTGACATTGAGTGTCTTTTCGTATGTCTGTTGGCCATCTGTAGGTTGGTCCTCTTCAGAGAAATGTCAGTTCAGGTCCTTCATCTATATTTAAAATTTTTTTTTGTATTGTTTTTGACAGAGAGAGTGAGAGAGAGAGAGAGACAGAGAGAGAGAGAGAGAGACAGAGACAGAGACAGAGACAGAGAGAGAATTTAACTAGGGGAACTCCCCAGTTCAGCATATGGGTCCACAAGGGCTGGGGCTGGGATTCAATCCTCGGTCCCCAGCGCTGCAAAGTGAGCGCTTAACCCAGGGGTCTCCAAACTACAGCCCGTGGGTCGGATGTGGCCCGTGAGGCCCTCTCATCTGGCCCGTGGAGACCTTTTTATCTGAATAAAATAATATTAAATAAATAATTAAAACAACATCTATGTTTTGATTCTTTTTTATTTGGACCTCGAGTGTGTAGTCGGCCCCCAAACTGCTGTTTGATAGTTAATGAGGCCCATGGGCTGAGAAGTTTGGAGACCCCTGGACCCACTGAGCCATCCCGGCTTCCCCAACATCTATATTTTAATCACATTGTGTGTGTGTGTGTGTGTTAAGTTGTATGTGTTCTTTATATTAATATATTTTGGATATTAACTCTTTATTAAATGTATCATTGATGAATATCTTCTCCCATTCAGTAGGTTGTCTTTTTTATTTTGTTGATTGTTTTCTTTGCCGTGATCTAAGTGTCTGTTTTTATGCCAGTACCATGCTGTTTTGATTATTATAGCCTTGTAATATACTTTGATATCAGGTAGCATGATACCTCCAACTTTGTTTTTTTTCAAGGTTGTTGTGGCTATTCAGAGTTTTTTGGGATTCCATATAAATTTTAGAATTATGTGTTCTAGTTCTGTGAAAAAATTTCTTGGTATTTTGATAGGGATTGCATTGAATTATAGATTACTTTGGGTAGTATGGACATTTTAACAATGCTAATTCTTTCTATCCACGTGGTATATGCTTCCGTGTATTTGTATCTTCTTCAATTTATTTCTTCAGTGTCTTATAATTTTCCAAGTGCAGGTTTTTTACCTTCTTGGTTAAATTTATTTCTAGTTAGTTTTTTGTTGTTGTTGCTGCGGCTGATGTAATTTATATGGGATTGTTTTCCTAACTTCTCTTTCTGATAGTTTCTTATTGGTATATAAAAATGCAGCCAATTTTTTAATATTAATTTTGTATTCTGCTAACTTTACTAAATTCATTTATTATTTTTAATAGTTTTTTTAGGGGTGGAATCTTTCGGGTTCTCTCTCTGTAGTATCATGTCATCTGCAAATAATGCCAGTTTTATTTCTTCCTTTACAACTTGAATGCCTTTTATTTCTTTTTCTTGTCTGATTGCTGTGGCTATG
Source organism: Craseonycteris thonglongyai (assembly GCA_004027555.1). Taxonomy (NCBI): domain Eukaryota; kingdom Metazoa; phylum Chordata; class Mammalia; order Chiroptera; family Craseonycteridae; genus Craseonycteris; species Craseonycteris thonglongyai. The sequence continues at coordinate 8,763 of PVKE010043773.1, read as the reverse complement.
ACTTTCAATACATATTAAATAAAAGTGGTAAAAGTAGACATCTTTGTCTTGTTCTTGATTTTAAGAAAAATGCTTTTAGCTTTTCCCCATTGAATATGATGTTAGCTGTGAGTTTGTTGTAATGGCCTTTATTATATTAAGGTATATTCCCTCTATTTCCATTTTGCTGAGATTTTTTTTTTTAATCATAAATGGATGCTGGATTCTTGTCAAGCACTTTCTCTGCATCTACTAATATGATCATATGATATTTATTTTTCACTTTGTTTTGTGGTTTATCATGTTAGTTGATGTGTGGACATTAAACCAACCTTGCACCCCAAGAATAAATTCCACTTGATCATGGTGTATGATCTTTATAATGTATTACTGAATTCAGTTTGCTAATGTTTGGCTCAGGATTTTTGCATCTATGTTGCATCTATAGGCCAGGGATATTGGCCTATAATTTTCTCTTTTGTAATGCCTTCATCTGGTTTTGGTATCAGAGTAATGCTGGCCTGCTAAAATGAACTGTTGAAACTTTCTTATTCTTGAATTTTGGGAATAATTTGAAAATAATAGGTGTTAATTTTTCTTTGAATGTTTGGAAAAATTCACTGTGAAGCCATGCAGTCTAGGTGTTTTGTTTATTCAGAATTCTTTCGTATTACTGATTTGATTTTGTTAGTAGTTATTGGTCTGTTCAGACTTTCTGTTTCTTCATGAGTCAGTCTTTGATTGTATGTTTCCAGAAATTTATCTATTTCTTTCAGGTTGTCCAATTTGTTGGTATATAATTGTTCATAGTATTTTAAAAAATATGTATAATCCTTTTTACTTCTGTGATGTCAGTTGTTATTTCACCTCTTTCATTTCTGATTTTATTTATTGGGGTTTTCTCTCTTTTTTTCTTGATGAGTCTGGTTAGAGATTTGTCAATTTTGTTGATCTATTCAAAGAACCAGCTCATAGTTTCATTGCTTTTTGTGGTTTATTTTTTAAAGATTTACTTTATCTTTTTGACAGAGTCAGAGAGAGACAGAGACAGAGAGAGACAAAGAGAAAGGGGAGGGCACAGAGTAGGCTCCATAGTTGTATGTCATCAGTTTTCGACATGGTTTCATTCCACACAGGTGGGCAGGGGCCATGTAGGATGGGAATTGGACCGGGGGGCTCCCACATGGGAAGCACCTCCAAGCTCAGCATATGGGTCTGCACGGGCTGGGGCCAGGACTGAATCCTCGGTCACTGAGGCTGCAAAGCGAGCGCTCAACCCACTGAGCCATCCCAGCTTTTCCTTCGTGTTTTTTGAAGACTCTATTTTGTTTATTTTTGCTCTACTCTTTATTATTTTTTTGCTTCTACCCACTTTGGGCTTTGTTTGTTCTTTTATTTCTAGTTCCTTTCAATGTAAGAATAGGTTATATATTTGAGGTTTTTCTTGTTTCTTGAAGTAGGCCTGTGTTGCTATGGATTTCTCTCAGAACTTCTTAGGCTGTCCTGTAGATTTTGGGGTCATTGTATTTTCATTTTTATTAATATTTTTCTCAAGGTATGTTTTTATTTTTTCCTTGATCTTGTTGTTAACCCATTTATTGTTTAGTAATATGTTTATGTGTATTCTGTTTTCTGCCATATGTTTGTGTTTTTTCAGTTTTCTTATAATTGATTTCTAGGTTCACACTATTGTGACCCGAGAAGACACTTGATATGATTTCAGTCTTCTTAAATTTATTGAGACTTCTTTTATGGCTTAACATGTGTTGTCTCCTGGAAAACGTTCCTTATCACTTAAAAAGAATGTATATTGTGCTTCATTGGAGTAAAATGTCCTAAAAATATTATTTATTAATAAATCCATCTGGTCTAATGTGTTATTTAAGGCCATTGTTTCTTTTTCCTTTCTTGTTTTATTTTCCTAACCCTAACCCTAACCCATTGTTTCTTTGTTGTTGTTTTTTGTCTGTATGATTTATCCATTGATGTCAATTGGTGTTAACGTTCCATACTATGACTGTATTACAGTCAATCTCTGCCTTTATGTCTGTCTATATTTGCTTTATATGGTTAGGTGCTTTTATGTTGGGTGCATAAATTTTTATGAGTTTTGTCCTCTTATTGGATTGATCCCTTTATCATTGTGTGATGTCTGACTAAATTATTGCTACCTCAGCTTTTTTTTTTTTTTTTTTGCTATTTGCATGGAATATATTTCTCCATCCCTTTACTTTCAACCTGTGTGTGTGTCATTCCATCTGAAATGAGTCTCTTGTAGGGAGCACATGTATGGGTCTTGTTTTCTCATCCATTAAGCTACCCTGTGTCTTTTGATAGGAGCATTTGATCCATTTTCATTTAAATTAATTATTGATGGGTAAGTAGTTACTGCTTTTATTTCATTAATTGATTTTATAGTTCTTTGGTGTTCCTTTCTTATTCTCTTGCTATCTTCTCTTATACAAGGGGGGACCTGTTCCCAAGAAAATGGAATTATCTTCTGAAGGGTGGGCCCCTTGTAGTACAGGCTTTCCCTGCTAGGTGAGTGTTCTAGGAACCCATCTGCATCCGTGTACCAGCTGGCATTGTTATGAGAGGCTATGTTCAGCTTCAGTGAATTTTTTAAAGACTCCCAACGTGTTTGTCCATTTCATAATAGGTGATTTACATGGACAACATGCAGCATGACAATGACTCTTCCCATACTGTGCTGAGTGTTCAGAGTTTGTTTTTTGTTTTATCAAAAATGGCATGACTTCCGTGCCCCACCCTCCCTCTTCCCCCCGATCTTGCCCTGAGTGACTTTTTGTTGTTGTTGTTTGTTTATTTCCTCAGGTAAAAAAAAAAAATGTTTTTAAAGGGAAAAGTTTTTCTGACATGGAAGAGGTGAAATAAAAATAGCAGAAGAAATAAAAGGCATCAAAATCAACAAGTTCAAACCCTGTTTTGAGCAGTGATAAAAGCATCTCAATAGGTATATTATATCAAACAGACAGTACTTTGAAGGTGACTGAAATTTAAACATGTAAAAATAAATACACAATTTTTTAATAAATATATTTCAGGTTTTTTTGGGGGGGCAGGGGGGTCTCCCCTAGTATGTTGATGACTTTCTGTAGTGTTGATTTGGATTTCTTTCTCTTTATTTTTTTGTATATCTCTTGAAGATTTTTGGTTTGTGGTTACCATGTGCTTCATATATACCAAGCTATATTTATAGCAGTCTATTTTAACTTGATGGTTACTTAAGTTTGAACACAAACTAAATCACTACCATTTTTACTCATCCCCTCTATGTTTATAGGTTTTTGTTTGTCTGTTTGCATTTCATGTACAATTTATGTTTTAACAGTTTCATTGGTGAATAATTTACTGGATCCCACAAAATTAATTTATTATATAAGTACATAGTTCAATAATTTTTAATAAATTTGGAAAGTTGTATCACATTCACATTTTTGTTATTATTTTTTACTTCTTTTATGTGTGTGTGTCCATTGATTTACTGTTCTAATTACACATTATCTTCCTATTTCTCTGGTTTAACCTTTGTATTAGCTTTATAGTTGGTTCATCCACTGCTTTTATTGTAAAGGGTGTCCCAAAATTCACGCAAGATTTGAATTTTGTGTCATTTGTGTGGTAAAGTGTTGCCAACAGAAAAAAAACACAGTGTGACAGCTGACAGTTCACGGTTATTAAAAATGGAGAGTTACACAAAAGAACAATGCATTTTCATTGTTGAGCAATGAAAATTTGCAATTTTTAATTATAAACCTGTGTTTTCTATCAAAATTACTTCTTGCGTGAATTTTGGGACACCCTTTATGTTTATCTTGGTCAGTGAGAATTTTTTCTGTTGCTGTATTTTCTTATTTATAGTTTTGATTTTTTTTTTAATTTATTTTTATTGTTTTTGACAGAGAGAGACAGAGAAGGGGGAGGGCCCAGAGCAATCTCCATAGTTGCACATCATTAGTTTTTGATATAGTTTCACTCCACAGGTGGGCACAGGGCTGCACAGGGTGGTAACTGGGCTGGGGACCTCCCACATGGAAGGCATGCTCCCATAAGCTGGGGGCCTTCCACATGGGAAGCACCCCTGGAGCAGGAGCCAAACTGGGGGCCTCCTACATGGGAAGCTTTCCCTAGCAAGAACCAATCTGGGGGCACACCCCAGTTCAGCATATGGGTCCACATGGGCCAGGCCTGGAACTTGATCCTCAGACCCCCAGAGCTGCAAGATGAGTGCTCAAGTATTTGAGCCATCTCGGCTTCCCCTCTTTTTTTTATTCTCTTTTTAAAGAAGTCCTCTAATATTTTTTGTAATATTAGTTTTGTGGTGATGTACTCCTTTAATTTGTTTTTTGTCTGGGAAGCTCTTTATATCTCCTTTGATTCTAAATGATAGCTTTGCTGGATAGATTAATCTTGGTTATAAGTTCTTATTTTTCATCATTTTGAATATTTCATGGCAATTCTTTCTGGCTTGCAAGGTTTCTTTTGAAAATTCAGCTGGCAGCTTTATGGAAGCTCTCTTGTAGGTAGCTAATTACTTTTGAGATTGTCTCTTTGTCTTTTTTTTTTTTAGATTTATTTTTATTGTTTGACAGAAACAGAGAGACAGAGAGAAGGGGGAGGGCCCAGAGCAGTCTCCATAGTTGCACATCATTAGTTTTTGACATAGTTTCATTCCACACAGGTAGATGTGGGACTGCTCATGGTCGGAACTGGGCCCACATGGGAAGCACGCCCTGAGTGGGAACTGAACTGGGTGCCTCCCACGAGAGAAGTCCACCCCAGCTCAGCATATGGGTCTGCATAGGATGGAGCCAGGACTGGGACTTAACGCCCAGACACCGCATCCACAAAACTCATGCTCAATCCGCTGAGCCATACTGGCATCCCCTAAAGAGGTTTTCGATCGTTGTTCTCTCTTCTCTTTCTGGTATCCCTCTGATGCAAATGTTGTTGTGCTTGATGTTGTCCCAGAGGTCTCTTAAACTATCCTAATTTTTTGTTTTTGTTGTTGTAGTTCCGATTGGGTCTTTTCTGTTACCTTGTCTTCTGAATCGTTGATTCATTCTTCTACTTCATCTAATTTGCTGTCAATTTCATTTAATGCATTACTCATTTCAGTTACTGTATTCTTCATTTCTGACTTTTTTTTTTTATTGTTGTTGGTTTTTTTTTGACAGAGAGAGACAGAGAGAAGGAGGAAGGCCCAGAACATTCTCCATAGTTGACATTAGTTTTCCATATAGTTTCACTTCACAGGTGGGCGCGGGGCTGCGCAGGGCAGGAACTGGGCCAGGAGCCTCCCGCATAGGCTCTGGCAAGACCTAAAGTGGGGGCACATCCGAGTTCAGCATGTGGGTCTACAAGGGCCGGGCCTGGGATTCGATCCTCGGGCTCTGGGGCTGCAAAGTGAGCACTCAACCCACTGAGCCATCCCAGCTTCCCAATTTCTGACTTTTTAAAAAATATTTACTATCTCTTTGTTGAAGTTCTCAATGAGTTCATCTATTCTTTCCCTAAGTTCACTTAGCATCATTATAACCAGTGTTCTAAACTCTGTAGCTTCCAGATTGCTTATCTCCATTTGGTTTAGTTCTTTTCTGGAGTTTTGTCCTTTTCTTTTATTTGGGACATTTTTTTTTTCTTGTCATTTTATTGTGGCTGCCTCCTTGGGTTTGTGTCTACATATTGGGCATATCAGCTATGTCTCCCAGTCTTGGCAGTGTTACCTTATGTAGTAGGTGTCTTCTAGGGCTCAGTGGCAGTCTCCCTGGACACCTACGCCAGCTGCTCAGGGGTGTCCTTTGTGTGAGTTGTGTGCGCCCTCCTGTTGTAGTTTAGCCTGCAATGATGGTGGCGTGTGAGTGAGTGGGGTTGGCCCTCGGGCTCACTGGCTGCATGGACTGCCATGAGCACAGCGGGCCAATCGGTGTGCAGGCTCTGACTGCATGGAGCAGCGTCTGCTCTAGTGGGGCTCAGGTGCTGGCCTGGCCCATCGTTTGGGGTTGTCAACAATGAAGCTAAAGCTCTGGTGTGGCCTGAAGCAGGCCGTTGGTGTGTTGGCTCTGGGTCTTGGGCTCTAAGGCAGGCCCAGGTCAGCTGCTGCCTGTGCCAGGGCCACCTGGTAGGCTCTACAAAGTGATCTGTGGTTGGTCACCTCTTATGCTGGGCTTGGAGTTGCCTGGGAGAGGCTATGATTTGACCTGAGGCTGACTGCCACTGGTGCCTAGCTGAGAGCCACTTAGTAAGATGCACAGGGCATGCAGAGGCCAGCCACTGCTTGTGTGGGGTTTGTGGATCTTTGAGAGACTTTAGGAAAATGTGCAATGAGGGCCAAAGGCTGCCACTGGTACAGAACTGCTGCTGAAAGAAGTTCAGGATGAACCCAGGAATTGGGTGGAACAAAATCTCAGGGAATGATCAGGGTGGGGTGAGTAGTGTTAGCCAGGTTAATGGAGACTCCGATTTGGTGCCCACTTCCACCTGCTAGCTGTATTGGAAAATGATTTCTGCCCACACTTCTGCTTGTGCCTGCTGGCTGTTTATGTGTACGTGAGTGGCCAAGGGTGAGGGAAACTCAACAAAGGAAGAGCGGCTTCAGTCCTGAAGAGAGCTGCCCCTCAGCCCTTGCCCCAAAGCCAGAAAATCAGTCCCTCCTCATATGAGCTCTGACAATTAAATTCATGAACTCATCCTAGAAAAAGTGCTACATACGAGTACCTCATTGCTGGGTATCATGGTCACCTTCGAAGTACTCCCCTTGGGAAGCTATGCACTAACTCCAGCACCTAGTCCACCCTTCAAAGTAATTTGGGGGGAAAACCAGGATGGATCAGTGGGTTAAGTGCTCAATTTGTAGCCCAGGGGACCAAGGATCAAATCCCGGCCCCAGCCTGTGCGAATCCATGTGCTGAAATGAGGTGTGCTTCCCATGTAGGAGACCCCCAGTTTGGTTCTCATCCCTCAGTTTAGCCCCTGGCTCAAGGGGGTGTGCCTCCTATGTGGGAGGACCCTAGCCCCGTTCTCACCCTGTGCGACCCTCACCCAACTGTGTGTACTGAAACTATGTCAAAAATTGATAGCATCCACTCATGGAGACTGCTCTGGGCCCTTCCCTTCTCTCGGTCTCTCTCTTTCTTTGTCTCCCTTTGTTTCTGTCAAAAACAATGAAATAACTTTTTATAAAGGTAATCTTGAAACTTTCTGGAACGACTATCAGAGCCACTGTCTTATTACCCTTGTGTCCTAAATGTCAAAAAAAAGTATCTTCTTTTCAGTATTTCCTTTATCTTCAGGTAAACCAACAAACAAAAACATCTGTGGGGCCAGATCATGTGAGTAGGGAGGGTGTTCCAATACATTATTTGTTTAATGGCTATAAACTCCCCCACAGACAGTGCTGTGTGAGCTGGTACATTGTTGTGATTCAAGAACCATGAGTTAGCAAAAAGTTTAGGTCGTTCTTTTCTTTCTCACACAGCCTTTTCAGCACTTCCAAATAGTCCACTGTTTGTCCAGTTGCTACAAATTCATAATGGACAATCTCTCTGATATCAAAAAAGGTTAGCAATATCATTTTGACTCTTGATTTGGACTGACAGAACTTTAATGGTCATGGAGAATTAATTGGCTGACTTCCATTGTGCATTTTCATACTTTGTTTTAGGGTCATATTGGTACACCCATGTTTCATCACCAGTGATAACATGGCCCAAAATGTCGTGTCACCTCGCTAAAAGGTCTTGGCAAATTTCAACTCTCCTTTGCTTTTGTTCATCAGTGAGCTGCACACACCTTTCTTATGCCAAGATTTTCAGTGAAGATTTTCCTGTTTCTTTATCAATGTTGACTTGGTCTGCTATGCTTCTCACAGTCAGCAGATGATTTTGACATACAATTTGATGAATTTTTGCAATGTTTCATCAGTTCTGCTCATTAGCTGTCCTGACCTCTCTTCATCAGTGACGCTTTCCCTCTTCTGAGAAAAATGTGGAATCCATTTGTACACTGTCATTTTCTTCATGGCATTATCCCCATAAACTTGGACTAAACATGTGTCTGATGTCACTTCCACTCCTGCCAAATTTAACCAGAAACTTAATGTTTGCTCATTGCTCTAATTCAAGCTCTGACATTCTCGCTACAGCAAACAAAATCATTCAAAACAACAATAATGAATGCCACTTGGCAAGACACTGCCATGTGTCGACATGAACACAGCTGTGAGACACTGATATAACAAGGTTATGAACCCTTACCGAGTTGTTTGTACAATGCTGCCAACAAAGTGAGTGGTGGTAAGTTCTTGAAATTAATTATCAGAACTTGAATACTATTATTAATTGCAAAATCTGCAAGTACTAAGCTAAAAGATAACACGTGAAGAAGAGCAGCATGCTACATTTAAAATTACAACTTTGTTGTCCCAACATGGGATTAATTGATTTAAAGAAACATTTGCCTTAACACTGTCCACTAAAGTATAATTGATCTATAATCTATATACAATTACTATATTATTACTTTGGAAATTTGCTAACTGGGCTCCTACCTTATATCATTCAATATTTTTTTAATTTTTTTTTTTTTTTTTATCTTTTCACATTTATAGAGAGAAATTATCTTTTTGTCTTCAGTGCATAGTTATTTCTATTTTACTTTTTGACAGATAGAGAGAGAGACAGAGACAGAGACAGTTAGAGAACCAAACTGTGGGAACTCCCCAGTTCAGCATGTGGGTCCTGCCTGGGCCGGAGCCGGGATTCG
>PVKE010043772.1:0-13248 GCA_004027555.1 Craseonycteris thonglongyai | reverse complement strand
CCTAGCATTTTCCTCATATATGGGAAGTGCACGAGAGACTTGATATGCAGATGTGATATCAACAAAGTCCATTTCGCTTTAAATGCGTTTACAGAGCTTATCATTTCAGCTCTATTTTTGTCTTTTCCCTGCAACTCCAAATGGAAAGAATCTAATTTTTCCATGGTGTCAGCAAGAAAACCCAAATCCACCAGCCAGCCAGAGTCTGTTAGTTCATCATAATTTTCATTTTTATCATGTATGTTTTTATTTCTTCAATTAAGTTCACAAATCTTGTAAGAACTTGACCTTTACTGAGCCAACGTGCTTCAGTATGCTGGATGAGATCGTGTTCTTTATCTTCAGTATCTTCTAACACGGCCTTGAAAAGTCGGTGTTGCAATGGAGCTGCTCGAAGAGAGTTGATTATCTTTGTGACTATTTTCATAACATGTTCAAAGGGCAGTATTTTACAAAACAAAGCTTCCTGATGGATAATACAGTGGTAGGACATAAAGTTTGAAAATGATTCATCTTTCCTGCAAAGGGCAATAAGTCCTTTGTTTTTACCAACCATTGCTGGTGCCCCATCGGTAGTTATCGCAGACAACTTATGCAAAGGCATGTTGATCGACCTGGTGTATGTTCTGAAAGTTTTATAAATATCCTCACCTCTCGTCTGTCCTTTCATTGGTAATATTTACAACAGCTCCTCTTTTACTGTGAAGTTACTAAATACCATTCTCACCATAACTGCCAACTGTGCGGTGTCTGATATATCTGTTGACTCGTCAAATTACAGAGAGAAGCAGTCCCATATTTCCAAGTCAGTCTTTAACTGAGTTTGCAAGTCTTTTGAAATTGCGTGTATCCTTCTGGTGACTGTGTTATTTGACAACTGTAGGTCTTGTATCGCCAACATAATCTCACGCTTGTTAGAAAATTCCTCAAACAAACAATCAGCAGCAGTCAGAAATGCTTCTTTTAACAATTCACCATCCTGGAAAGGTTTTTTCTTCTCTGAGAGCATGTGAGAAATTTTGAAAGAAGCAATGGTTGCCTTTTTAGATTTTTCCACATGTCTAGTGAAAACAGTCTGTTGAGTAAACTTAATTTTAGTTGATTTATTTTTTTCTTTCTTACTTCAGATTTAAGTGGATAATTTGTATCAAAAGTGGTATGATTGTCTGAAAGTGACATTCAACATTATGTTTTTTCGGCACTGCGATACTACTGCCACACAACAGGCAAACGCATTTACCTTTTAAATTAATGAAACAATATGATTCCTCCCAGTCTGTGTTAAAATTATAGGTTCGTTTTCTCTTATTTGGTCCACTCATTTTAGGACTAAAAAAAATAAAAATAAAAATAGTTATAGAACTACAATATCATATCAAATTGCCACCATAATAATAGATTACCTACCTCGCTTTTAGTTCATTTAAAATCGAATAGATCAAAACACTGTGATCCTAGCTAACCGTCACGACCCGATCAGTCCAGCAACCGCAACCAAAATGGCAACTTGGCGTCCCCCGGTTGGGGGGAGGAGAGTGTAAAGAGCGCAGCGGCTACACAAGACGCGACATGTACAAAGGCGACAGCTAGGGACAAACTTATACATACGATATCGCAAACATACCAACGAATATAATACACCTGTGTAGATACTCAAACAATATTATAAAATTCTAATAAATGTATAAAAATAAATGATAGATTTACTGAGTGTTTATGAAAAACTTCTGATGCAGTCAAATAATGGCAGGCGCACACAAATCGGGCGGTGCCCGCGGGCACGGGGTTGGGAATCCCTGCTCCAAAGACATATGGCAAAGCCCCTCAGGCTTTTTAATAGACCATAGTAAACCAAATGTCACCTCATGTGTCACCAAGTGTTCATGCAAACACTCAAGGTGATCAAGTTGAATTCCAAATTGGATATACTGATTGATAGATAAACTAAAAATGTAAAGAATACTGGAGAAATTAAAAGAAACCATTTAGTATGGAAAATAACTGCCGTTCTTGCATAGTAAATTCAAGAGCATATTTATAGACAATTGCAATCTTTTTCAAAAGAACTATTTCAAATATCATATTTAGTTTTCAATCATATACAATGCCTGCTTTCAATTTTTTGCCAACTTTATGGAGATATTTATGCTTGTTGACATGAAAGACTGTAAATTTAAGAAATTCAAAGTGTTGATTTGATACACTTATGTTCTGCAAAATGATTACTATTATAGTGTTAACTAACACCTCCATCATATCACGTAATTACCATTTCCTTTTGTGGTGACAACATTTAAAATTTACTTTTTACATGTGGGATTTTTTTTTTTAATAACATTTTCTAAGTGCATTTTTGTCAAATTTTGCAATAGTTATTTCATATAGATGTTGAATACTTAAGTGGTGCTTTTTTCTGATACGCATGATTTTCAATGATTACTTTTTTATATTATCAAAAATACCTTTGAACTTAGCATTGAAAAGAAAGCTTGCATACCAACCAATGTCACTCAGGTAAACAAGTAAAAACAACAAAGCCTGGCAACTTTCAAATATATAATACAGAATTAGTAACTCTAATCACTATGCTGTACATTAGATCCTCATGACTTACTTGTCTTATAACTAGAAGTCTGTACCCTTTTACCAACATTTCCCCACGTCCCCCAACCACCTTTCTACTTTCTCTTTCTATGTATTTGGCTTTTTTAGACTCCATATATAAGTGATATCATGTCTTTCTCTTGAGGGCACTTAGCATAATACCCTCAAGGTCCAACCATACTCTCACAAATGGCAAGATTTTTTTCTTCCTTCTCATGGCTAATATATATATATATATCTCAGTCATCAGCTTTATCCATTAAACCATTAACAGACATTTAAGTTGTTTCTATATCTTGGCTATTGTGAATAATGCTGCAATGAATATGGGAGTGTAGATATCTTTTTGAGATAGTGTTTTCATTTCCTCTGGGTATATATACCCAGAACTGAGATTGCTGGGTCCTATAGTCTCTTTAATTTTTTGAGGAAACTTCGTACTGTTTTTCATAGTTGCAGTGGTACATTCCTACCAACAGCGCACAAGGGTTCCTTCTCTCTACATCCTTGTCAACACTCGTTATCTCCTGTCTTTTCAAAGACAGCTATTCTAACAGGTGTGAGGTGATTATTTCATTGTGGTTTAGATTTGCATTTCCCTGATGATTACAAATGTTGACTACCTTTTCACGTACATTTCACTTTGGCCATTTATGTATCTTCTTTGGAAAAGTATCTATTCAGTTTATCTGCTCAATTTAAAATCAGATTGGTTTCTTTTTTTCTTTTTGCTTGGTTTTGCTACTGAGTTGTATGAATTCCTTATATGTTTTGGATATTAACCCCTTATGAGATATAGAATTTACAAATATTTTCTCTCATTCTGTAGGTTGCCTTCTCATTTTATTGTCTTTTTTTTGCTATGCAAAAACTTTTTAGTTTGATGTAGTTCCACTTGTTTATTTTTATTTTATTGCATGTGCTTTAGGTATTGTATCCAAAAGCCCACTGCCAAGATTCTTGGTAAATTTTCCCTATGTTTTCTTCTAGGAATTTTATGGTTTCAAGTCTTATGTTTCTGTCTTCCCGTTAATATTTGTGAGTGATGTAAGATAGCAGTCCAGGGGAAGTTTTCCCAACACAGTTTATTGCAGAGAACATCCTTTCCCTGTTAAGTACCCTTGGCTCCCTTGTCATATATTAGTTGACCATATATGCAAGAGTTTGTTTCTGGGTGCGTGATTCTGTTTCATTGGTCTATGTGTCCATTTTTATACCAGTACCATATTGTTTTTATCATTATAGCTTTGTAGTATAGTCATGCACTGCACAATGACAGGGATACAGTCTAAGAAATGCCATTAGTATGGTAAGTATTTGTGTGCCTAAATATATCTAAGCATAGAAAAGGTGCAGCAAAAATATGGTAAAAAAGATAAGGAATGGGGAAAGCTGGGATGGCTCAGCGGGTTAAGCGCTTGCTTTGAAGCCCCGGGGACCGAGGATCGAATCCCGGCTCCGGCCCATGCGGACCCACATGCTGAACTGGGGTATGCCCCCAGTTCAGTTCTTGCTGGGACCTATGTGGGAGGTTCCCGGCCCAGTTCCTGCCCCGTGCAGCCCCGTGCCCACCTGTGGAGTGAAACTATATGAAAAAACTAATGTCAACTATGGAGACTGGTCTGGGCCCTCCCCCTTCTCTCTGTCTCTCTCTGACTCTGTTTCTCTCTGTCAAAAATCAATAAAATAGGGGAAAGCCGGGACGGCTCAGCGGGTTGAGCGCTCGCTTTGGGGCCACGGGGACCGAGGATCGAGTCCCGGCTCCGGCCCGGGCAGGACCCACATGCTGAACTGGGGAGTTCCCACAGTTCGGTTCTCTAGCTGTCTCTGTCCCTGTCTCTCTCTCTATCTGTCAAAAAGTAAAATAGAAATAAATATGCACTGAAGATAAAATAATTACTCTCTATAAATATAAAAAAAAAATCAATAAAATAAATCTTTAATATTTATTTATTTTTGACAGAGAGAGAGATACAGAGACAGAGACAGAGAGATAACTGAACTGGGGGAGCTCCCTGTTCAGCATATGGTTCCGCACTGTCCGGGGCCGGGATTCGATCCTCGGTCCCCAGCGCTGCAAAGTGAGCGCTTAACCCACTGAGCCATCCCGGCTTCCCCAAAATAAATCTTTAAAAAAAAGATAAGGAATGGTATACCTGTATAGGGTACTTCCCACGAATGGAGCGCCATAACTGAAAGATGCTCTTGGTGAGTTAATGAGTGAGTGGTGAGTGAATGTGAAGGCCTAGTACATTACCGAACACTACTTAAGACTTATGAACACTGTACTCACAGACCACACTAAATTTATAAAACAACAGATTAAATCAAGTGCCAGAGAAATTGATGCAATCAAGAGATGTGATAAACAAAAGATGTATGAGACTCCTGCTGGTGTAACAGTTCGATACCAAACATCTTATGGTAGAAAGTTTACACTCTAAAATAAAGATTAAAAGTATAAATACAAAACCAGTAACATAGTTATCTACATTACCACTTTAATCTCCTTACTAGTTATAGGTCTGTTTAGATTTTCCATTTCTTCATGATTTAGTGTTAGTAGGTTGTATGCTTCTTATAATTTATCTTTTTCTTCTAGGTTATTCAATTTATAGGCATGTGATTTTTCTTCATTATCTCTTATTACCCTTTGTATTTACTATATGTTGTAGTGTCTTCTCTGCCACTTCTGATATTTGTGTCTTGTCTTTTCCTTTTTTTTTACGGTAGATTTATATTATTGTTTGAGAGAAGAGAGAGAGAGAGGGGGTGGGTGGGTGGGAGGGCCCAGAGCAGTGTCCATAGTTGTATATCATTAGTTGTGAGGTAGTTTCATTCCACACAGGTGGATGGGGGGTGGGGGAGATGGTGGCACACAGGGCAGGAATTAAACTGAGGCCTCCCACATAGGAGGTGAGAACCTTCGACACTGAGTCATCCCAGCAGTTATCAGTTGCGCTGCAGTTTGGCTTATCAGTTTGTATGGGCCAGGGATCAAACCCCAGACCTCACGATTGTGTTATTTCAGCACCTTCTTTTTTTCTTAGTCTAGCTAAAGGTTTGTCTATTTTGTTTGCTTTTTGAAAAAAAAGCCCATGGCTTTATTGATCTTTTCTATAGTTTTTCTGGTCTTTACTTCCTCCCTTCTAACTTTAGGCTTAGCTTTTTTCCTTTTCTAATTCTTTAAGGTGTTGTGTTAGGTTATTTGACATCTTTTTTCTTATTGTAACCATTGATCACTATAAACTTCACTTAGAACTGCTTTTGCTGCATCTAAAACGTTTTGTATGTTGTTTTTACATTTGTTTCAAATTGCTTATTTTCCTTTTTATTTCTTCTTTGATCCATTAGTTTATTCAGAGGAGTGTTGTGTAATATCCACACATTTGGGCATTTCCCTGTTTTCCTCCCGTTATTGACTTCTACTTTCATACCATTGTAGATAGAAAAGATATTGTTTGCTAAGAGTTGTGTGACCTATCACATGATCTATCCTAAACAATGTTCCATGTACCCTTGAGAAGAATGTGTATTCTGCTGCTTTAGGATAATATGTTCTGTATATGACTGTTAGGTCTACTTTCTTTGAACTATGGTTCAAGTCCAATGTTTCCCTGTTGATTTTCTGTCTGACTTATCCATTGTTAAAAGTGGGGGTATTAAAGACCCCAACCATTAGTATATTGTTGTCTATTTCTCCTTTCAGATGTTAGTGTTTGCTTTATATGTTTATGTGATTCTGAAGTTGGGTGCATATATACTCATGGTATATATATTTTTATCTGGTGAAT
Organism: Craseonycteris thonglongyai; assembly: GCA_004027555.1. NCBI lineage: Eukaryota > Metazoa > Chordata > Mammalia > Chiroptera > Craseonycteridae > Craseonycteris > Craseonycteris thonglongyai. The sequence goes on along the minus strand of PVKE010043772.1, from coordinate 6,850 downwards.
TTACTCCCTTATCATTGTAGTATAACATTCTGTTATCATTTTTAGCTTAAAGTCTAATTTGTCTAATATAGCTACCCCCGATCTCTGTTGGGTTCCACTTGTATGGAATATCTTTTTATATCCCTTCACTTTGAGCCTATAGGTGTCCTTAAAGCTGAAGTAAGCCTTTTGTAGGTAGCATACAGTCAGATCTTTTTCTTTTTTTCTTTAACCCATCCAGCCACTCTTTTGATTGAATAGTTCAATCCATTTATATATATATGGTAATTGTTGATAGATTTGGACTTACTGAAACCATTTTACTATTTTTTGGTTGTTTTATGATGCCCTTGTTCCTTTCTTCCTCTCTTGATGACTTCCTTTGTGAACTGATTGCTTTCCATTGTGTTTTTTTATTCTCTTCTCTTTGTATTTGTGAATCTATTGTAGTTTTTGCTGGAAATTTTTTATCTCTTTATTTCTGAGGAGAGCCTTGCTGGGTAAAGTATTCTTGGTTGCCAGTTTCTTTCTTTCAATACTTTTGATCATTCTATACTCTCCTAACCTTTAAAGTCTCTGCTGAGAAATTTGCTGATAGCAATATGGGGATTCTCTGATATGAAATATATTTTTTCTCTTGCTGCCTTAAAAATTGTTTTTGATTTTAGACAGTTTTATTACAATGTTTCTTGAATTATATTGAAAATACAGGGTGATCTATGGGCTTCATTAACTTGGATGTCCAAAACTTCCCCAGTTTGGGGCAGTCCTCAGGCATTATTTTTGTAAATAAGCGTTCTCCCTTTTTTTCTCTCCTGGAACTCCAATGATATGTATATTATTTCTCTTGGTGGTATCCCATAAGTCCATTGGCTTTCTTCATTCCATTTAATTCCTTTTTGTTTGTTTTTCCTCCTCTGATTGAATAATTTCTACAAATCTGTCTTCTAGCTCATTGATTCTTTCTTCTGATTGGTCAAGATTACTGTTGACACTCTATTGAATTCTTTAGTCATTTAATTCTTCAGTTCCAAAATTTCTGTTCATCTATGTTGCCTTATTTTCTTATGTTCCCTTATCTTCCTAATTATTACTTAAATAATTTATACAGTAGACCCAGCACCTGGTTTAATTATTCTCATATTATTGCATATTTTGGTTGTTACCAGTTTTTGCTTTTACATGTAATACTTCCATGAACACCAAAAAAACCTTGTAAGGCTTAGTGACATCAGGAATCCTTGTCTGATGACAACCACTTCTAAAGTAAATATTCTAATTTGTATTCTCTTTTAAAGTCAGCAGCATTTGGCGAAGCCGGGATGGCTCAGTGGGTTAAGCACTCACTTTGCAGCGTGGGGGACCAGGGATCAAATCCCGGCCCCGGCCCGTGCGGAACCATGTGCTGAACTGGGAGCTCCCCCCCATTCAGTTCTTTCCCTCTCTCTGTATCTCTCTCTCTCTCTCTCTGTCCAAAATAAATAAATAAAATATATATATTAAAAAAAAAGGTACTTAAAGTCAGCAGCATTTAAAGCAAAGTAGACCTTACATGCTTTTAGAAATTGTCTATAATATAATATCAAATTATTTTTACAGTCGGCATTTTCTGGATTTTCAGAGTGATGGCAAATAAGCATGTGATTTTGCATATGTACTAATTCAGTGGAATCCTTCCCTCTTTTAAATGTTTTTTATTTCAAACAGGCTTTTGTCAGTACATTATATAATATTAATGCCTAATAAATAAAATTCTTAGCTTACTGGCAGTATTTCCAAAGCTGTAGCACAAAAATGTATTTTAAAACAAAAGATTGCGTACAGCTCTATACCATTTTTTTTAATATATATATATATATATATATATATATATATTTATATTTTTTTTTTGACAGAGAGAGAGAGAGAGAGAGAGAGAGAGAGAGAGATACAGAGACAGAGACAGAGAGAGAACTGAACTGGGGGAGCTCCCAGTTCAGCACATGGTTCCGCACGGGCTGGGGTCGGGATTCGATCCCTGGTCCCTGGCGCTGCAAAGTGAGCGAGCACTCAACCCACTGAGCCATCCTGGCTTCCCCTATATACCATTTTCTTAACATAGTAGCAAGAAAGTTTTCAAAATTATTGAGTTGGAAAAGCAGATTTTCATTATCCTCACATCTGTACAGTTGCCTGGTCTATAGGTACATAATTGGTGAAAAACTAAACCAGTTAAGTACAATTCATTTTTGAATCCTGAATACAGCAATACAAATAGTTTTAATTTTGTTCCTAAAGACAATGAACATGCTTTTGGGTTGTGAAGAAACTAAGGATAGCGAGCAGATGGGATTTTTGGCAAAGAGCAGGCAAGTCTGACTGTGGGCAGCAGGAGCTGGCTAATGCTCTAGCCTACAGTGCTAATACCTCAATCAATTAAATAAATGCCATCCAGGATTTGCCAGTCAGAAGACATCTTAACTACTTTTTCTTAAAGCAAGAGCAGTTTTATCATAACCTCATATGGGGCCAAGCAGCCAATTTAGGAGTCACTTTTGACAGTCAGCTGATGTCAGTTTTTCAATAAATGCAAGTATGTTCATGTCTGGGAATACTGCTAATGTGAAATGTTACTATTCATAGGTACTATGTCACCATCTGAACAGCACATGTATAATTTATCATCCACAAATACTTATTGAACTCAAATGTTTAGTGCTTTAATATGTACATAACAAATCTTCTGTTTTCAAAGCTGGTTGTGCCACAAGTCAGCATAACTCTTCTTCATGCACCTCTCTTCATGGCATTTATCACTTTCATGTTATACTCTCTCCCTCAGAGTAAAAACCAAAGTCATCTTTATAAAGAACTAACAGACCCTATACAAAGCCCTCTTATATGTCTGACTTCTTGGTGCCTTTCTCTGACTCTTTTCATGTATAGATGAAATGTAAAATTCCACTATAATAGAACAAATGGTCCTTTCTACTGTGTCGAGTATCAATTGCATACTCAGTACACCACAGTAGACATAAAAGAGTCTTCCATCAAGGAGTTTCCAATAATTTTGGAAATAAAACTAAATAACACACATATAACATTATGGGGAACAATAAGTCTTTACTAAATGACATGGTATAAATTTTAAATGCCAAAGAATAGGCAAGTTCAGAGTTCATAAAAGGTATGAGGACTAGCTCCTTGTATCCAGTTATCATTATGACAATAAACTGAAGGCTTCCAAATCTTTCTCTCCCATTAGTTTCACCCTAGTAGCAGGTGAGCCTTTCTAAAGGTTGCAAATTAAGAAAGTGCAATCCAGAATTTATTATTTCTAATTTCAATTAGTGGCATCACCACCTATCCTCCAAATCCAGCCAGAACTTGGAAGCCACCCTTCATTCTTCCTCCCTAACTGCCTCCTCACCCATCTGCATCTTATTAATGTGGCACTTTCTAAGTACCGTATGTACTACAAGCTTGTCCAACCTGCAGCCTGTGGGCCCCATGAGGCCTAGTAGAGCTTTGAATGTGACCCAACACAAATTCATAAACTTTAAGTCATTATAAGATTTTTTGTGATTTTATTTTTTTTTTAGCTTATCAGCTATAATTAGTGTTACTATATTTTATGTGTGGTCCAAGACAATTCTTCCAATGTGGCCCAAGGAAGTCAAAAGATTGGACATCCCTGATATACTATATATAAGATCCTTTCCCTAAACCTCCATTTCTAGTACTGTGGCTGGTGCCAATGTTATCTCAATTCTGGCTTTTACAATAACCTTCTAACCATGTTACTAACTGTTAAGTTTTACCACAGCCACTGCACTTGCATTCACTTTACACACACTGGAGTGATTTTTCTAAAGTTCAAATCAAATCATTTATATCACTATTGTCCTCAGAATAAAATCCTTTGCATGACACCAATAGTCCTGTTGTTACACATCTTTCCCAATGATATTCTGGATGCTGTCAGGTCTGATAGAAGGGAATGGGGTGCTCCCTCAATCACCAAACCTAACAAGTCCCACTAGGCCCTATAATAATCAAACGAGCCTGATCCAAGGGAGTGGAGTGAGGCCAGGGAAAGGGAATTTAGAAATATGGTTCTAGGCACAAAGCCAAGGCCAGGAGTCTAGGCTCTCAGACGGGCTCCACTCCACCTGTTGGGATAGTGTAGTAGTAGTAGTAACCATGGGTAGTTGTTTCCTACTGCTGTGCTTACAAACTTACAGTTTAAAACAATACACATATATTATCTCACAGTTTCTGCCAGTCAGGAGTCCATTCATGGCTTTGCTGGGAACTCTGCTCAGGGTCCTGCACGTTGCAGTCAACGCAGCTGGGCTGTATGCTCCTCTTGAGCTTGGGGTCCTCTTCCAAACCCATTCAGGTTGTTAGCAAAATTCAGTTTCTTAGTTGCAAAACTTTAGGCCCTCAGCTTCTAGAAGTTGCCCCTCTCTACAGACAGTTCACAGTATGTCTGCTTCTTCAAGGTCAACAGAAGAGCCTCATTCTTCCTTCAAGTTTCCTAGAGGTCTGCTGTCTGCCTGTTGCTTGTCTCTGTAACATAATCTCTTTAATTCAGTAGCTTCATTTTATTATCTCTTCCTGATACTAGCTATAAAAATACATAATGAAATAAATTTCTCTGCTTTTGGTATCTTGGTTACTGTCATCCATTATTTACTAGGTTCTATTACTATTCCTATTTCACAAATTGGGAAATGAGGCATAGAAATGTTAAAGAACTTCCCTAAGTTCACATAAACAGTACTAAGTGATAGATCTGCAATTCAGGACAGCTGGGGAGGACAACTGAGTATGTCCTGCTTACAGTGACCCTGAATGAAAACTGGGCAGGAGGAGCTAGATACAGGTGACTTTATAGAGGTAGATGTGTGGGCATCAGGAGAGTGGACACTGACAGTAATGATACAAACCTGAGGTTTCCTCAGAAATGTGAAAATTTCACTGATGCCTGCCACTCAAACAGGATTTACATGACAATGAGATCACATCTAGTATGGGGCTCTTGTTAAAATGGAGAACCTATGAATGCGATACTTTGGAATAAAAGAGGGATTATAGACAAAACTTGGTGCATTTTTCCAAAGACCTAGATTAAAAAAAACTTTAAAAAAGGTATGCATATTGTATGTGTGGAGTGCAAATCTTAGAAGAAACAGCAACTTCATTATCCTGCAGGATGATTCAGAAAGATCCCAGTATGTACAAATGATGATAAACCTCAGCTTACAAAGTTAAATTCAAAGCAACAAATATAAGGTTCTACTTTTGGACTTTCTTTTATTGTGGTAAAAAAATATGTAACATTAAGTTTAGTTCATTTTTCTTTAGTTTGTTTTTTGACAAGGAAATTGGAAGAAAAGAGCATAAAAGATCCTCTAAAGCTGTGCCTTGGAGCAGTGGTCCCCAACCTTTTTGACACTAGGGACCGGTTTCATGGATGACAATTTTTCCACAGATGGGAAGAGGTGGGGATGATTTGGGGATGATTCAAGCGCATTATGTTTATTGTGCATTTTATTTCTATTATTAGTACATTGTAATATATGAAATAATACAATCACCACTTCAGATCATCAGGCATTAGACTCTCATAAGGAGCTTGCAACCTAGATCACTCACATTTATAGTTCACAATAGGGTTTGGGCACTTAGGAGAATCTAATGCCCCTGCTGATGGGACAGAAGGCGGAGCTCAAGTGGTAATGTGAACACTGGGGAGTGGCTGTAAATATAGATGAAGCTTTGGTCATTAATCTGCTGCTCACCTCCTGCTATGTGACCTGTTCCTGACAGGCCATGGACCAGTACCATACCAGTCAATGGCCCAGGGGTTGGGGACCACTGCCTTGGAGGAACAGAATTGGTTTGATTTGATTTAAAGGAAGGTTAAGTTTAGGAAAAATATTTATAGACTTAATATTTTTCATGCAAAATAAAAATAGCTTTATTGAATCCTGGGAGGTAGGGTGGGGAGGGGAACATAATTTTACAGCTTGGGTTTCTTCCTTTACTGGTGACACATGAGCTTCTCATATTTCATCCTGAAATTAAATTGAGGGCCTAATAAGCAGCTTAGATGGGCCACATGAAACCCAATGGGAGAGTGTAAATACCCTTAGTTGTTTATTTGAGAAGTAATTATAATGGTAGGAACATTTTTTCAACCTGTCTTAACAGTCCTACAGAGAGGTTCAAGAGTAGCTTACCAGTAATTGTTCTCTAAAATAAAAATCTGAGGAGATTCTGCTGAGGTATTTTTTCCTACATAAGCTTTCTCAGTCTTAACTGGGCTTCTCAGATGCTTGGATGTTAGAACTGTACATTTTGGGAGACTATACATTTTAATTTTGCAAATTCACAGACAGAATGCATAGCCCTAAAAAAGTAGCGTTCTGGGGGAAGCCGGGATGGCTCAGTGGGTTAAGCACTCACTTTGCAGCCCTGGGGACCGAGGATCGAATCCCGGTCCTGGCCCGAGTGGACCCATATGCTGAACTGGGGAGTGCCCCCAGTTCAGTTCTCACCAGGGCGAGATCCCGGCCCATTTCCTATCCTGTGCAGCCCCACACCCACCTGTGGAACAAAACTATGTGGAAAAACCAATGATGTGCAACTATGGAGACTGTTCTGGGCCCTCCCCCTTCTCTCTATCTCTGTCTCTGTCAAAAACAATAAAAATAAATCTTTTTTTTTTTATATATTTTTATTTATTTATTTTTATTTTTGACAGAGAGAGAGAGAGATACAGAGACAGAGAGAGAACAGAACTAGGGGAACTCCCAGCTCAGCATATGGTTCCGCACAGGCGGGGCCGGGATTCGATCCCTGGTCCCCGGCGCTGCAAAGTGAG
>PVKE010043771.1:0-13251 GCA_004027555.1 Craseonycteris thonglongyai | reverse complement strand
GATCAGTAGAGTGGAGTTGACAAGTGATTTTTTTTTTTTAAGTTTTAAAGTTAAATATCTTCTGAAATCTCTGTCACCACCAATTTTAACTGAATACCTTAGAAGAGGTTTCTGATTTCACTGTGTATGTCACTCTAGGTCAGGGGTGGCGAACCTTTTGGCGATTGAGTGCCAAAGTTTATGAAATAAGAGTATACTCACTCGAATCGCATGCCAACCCATCGAGTGAGATAGAGGTATCAATTATTTTTATGTCTATAAGAGGCATAGGATGTTTTTATAACAAAAAACAATAATTAGTTTTTTGCTTTTTTTTAAGATTTATTTATTGTTTTTGACAGAGAGAGAGATACAGAGAGAAAGGGGAGGGCCCAGAACAGTCTCCATAGTTACACATCATCGGTTTTTCCACATAGTTGCATTCCACAGGTGGGCAGGGCTGCGCAGGGCAGGAACTGGGCCGGGGTCTCGCCCCGGTGAGAACTGAACTGGGGGCACTCCCCAGTTCAGCATGTGGGTTCGCACGGGCCGGGGCTGGGATTCGATCCTTGGTCCCCAGGGCTGCAAAGTGAGCACTTAACCCACTGAGCCTTCCCGGCTTTCCCAAAAACAATTTTTTAAATGGTATTCACAATTATTTGTTTTGAAGTTTAAATAATTTTATTAGATTGCATAACAAAGGTAATTATATAAATTAAATACCATAGATCTCTATCAGTCATTTATTACATTTTTATTCGGTGTAGAATAACATGATATTATAGTAAAATTATAATTTATATGAAACAAAAAGGAAAAAATGTGACAGAATTAAATTATAATAATAAGCATTAGTCGTCAAATGCACGGAGTACCCATGAAAATTAAAATGTCCTCTATCATTGTTAGTGTGATTTCTGTTGTTGTGCAGGTGAAGACAGATGAATCACATCAGGTTTATATTTTGTTGTTTTTAACGTTACACAAGCTGCATTTAAGGCATCAGTTAAATTACTCCTAAAATCGTACTTGACTAGGTTCATAATTGAAAATAATGATTCACATGAGTAAGTAGAGGAAAATATCGAGAGTATTGCCACTGCTACATTTTTCAGACACTGAAAATTTTCAGTCAAGGAATTCCATGTTTTCAGAACTTCATTTTCTGCATTGTTCAGCGTTAACCCAGCTAACCTATCTCTTAATACTTTCTAATTCATGTCTCAAATCGATAAATTTTTGCCTCCAAATACAGCTACTCTGTAAGTCAATCAACTGCATTTCAAAATCATACAAATTAATCCATTGGAACATATCTAACTTCAGTTCATTTAGTTTTACCTTGTCTGCATATTTTATGAATTTTCCTGTTTCTTCAAATGACCTGAACCGAGTAAATCTTAAAGAGAACTGTTCTAGGGTCGAATCAATAACTGATAAGAATTGTATCTTGAATCTGTGAACATCTGGTATTTGATCTCCAAGATTAGTTAGGTATTTTTGGAGATTCGGAAAATATTTAAACTTCATGTTTAAATACTCCTAATTTGATTTCAAAAGCTCTTATGAGATCAAACATAACATCAACCATTTTTCCAAGTCCTTGTAATTTTACATTTAAATAATTTAAGTGCTGGGAAAAATCGGTAAAAAACATTAATCTGCAAGTCCTCAAGACGTCATACAATTTTTGAAATGACAGTTTCTCATCCATCATGAACATACAAATTTCCTCAAAACATTCAACAAATCTTTGAAGAATGCAACCTCTGCTAAGCCAGCGAACATTGTACATGAGTAATCCTTTGTATACTGAATTTACCTCACTCAGTAGATTTTGGAATTGTCTTTTTTTCAACGGACGCGCTGAAATAAAATTAACCACTTTGGTTACAGTTTTCATAACTTCTTTGAGTTCTTTAAGCCCGGATTTTGCACACAAAGTTTCCTGATGTATAATGCAATGAAACTCCAGAACTGGATGCCCAACATGTTTTGTAAACAAAGATACATCTATCTATTGCTATAAATTTACAGTTGGCATCAACCAAAGCAAGTAATACAACAGAAAAGTACTCCTTATAATTAAAAAACGTATACGGCGCTCTTCTTTGTCTTCCCATCTTCAACTTAGTTGTTATTTGGACCCTGTAATCGAAACTCACCGTGAAATTGCCCTTAGTGCCCTCCCAGCTCCACGTGCCAAAATAATTGCTCCGCGTGCCACTTTGGGCACGTGTGCCATAGGTTCACCACCCCCGCTCTAGGTGTTATGAAGTCCATCTCTTCTTTTAAAAAAAAAAAAAAATTATTTATTTATTTGTTTGTTTGTTTTTGACAGAGAGAGAGAGAGAGAGAGAGAGAGATACATACAGAGACAGAGAGAGAACCGAACCAGGGGGGAGCTCCCAACTCAGCACATGGCTCTGCACGGGCCGGGGCTGGGACCAGATCCCCGGTCCCTGGTGCTGCAAAGTGAGCGCTCAACCCACTGAGCCATCTCGGCTTCCCCACCATATCTTCTTTAAAGATGTGATTGGAATCATTTTCCCCTCTCATATACTCCCCTACGGTTGGATTGAGGTGCTGCTTCTCTTCCTGTTGTGTGGCAAGTTTCCTTGCAGCAGATCTTCTAGGCATGTGTCCTCAGTCATAGGTGGCAGCCTGGTTCTTAAGGAAGCTAGCCTTCCACTTGAGGAAGGCTGAGAGGCAAGCTTTTTCCTCAATCTGAAGGTTGGGTTTTGGGACCTTGAGTGTTTCTCTTCTGTTAGCTCTGTGCTGAACTTTGAGCATTAGCTTCATTTCACTTCAATTTTACTTCTATTAGATGATTTGGGGGCTCCTGAGTGCTTATTTGACAGTCTGCCTTGGCCTGTGGTTTCTATATGCTCATTAAACTTGTTTCACTTCATCGTTCTTTTCTTTGCCTTACTTTGCCCAATTCCTGCTGACCACCCAGTTCTTCCAGTTCACATTGACTACCAGACTTGCTTAATAGCAAATAGAAACCAGACAGCAAGCCTTCATCTTAGGACACAAGAAGTGTGTCCTAGAAGGAGCCACAGCCTACTGTAGGTCTCCAGTCTTTAGGACTTAAAGGCTTTTTGTGTTGTCTAATATGTAGCAGTTACAGTAATAGTCATGGCCCTGTCCTCCTGTTACCTTTCACCGCCATCTGAGTCCATCAAGGGTGGTCCCAACCCACTGGATTAAAAAAAAAAATCAGTATCTACTCTTTTTTTCTTAGGCCTACCCTTCTGGATGCTACTTCACATGTCTTTGTATTGTAGCTACTTTGACATGGGTTTTTCCAGTCTGGCTACTGTCAGTGCTTGCATGTGAGCCATAACCAGGCTTTAGATAGATTGTGTTTGAGAGAGTGCTGAGTCCTAACCAGTAGACCACCAGGGAGCTAGGTTGTGTTTGAACAAGGCCCAGCTCTATGAATATGGCATGGAATCACATACGTACTCTACTCTTAGCACCCTACATAATAGTTACTCTCTGTACTCTCCTAACCTTTAGTAAAAGGAACAAGGCATTGTAGCTGTTCTGTTTCTGCCAAGGTCTGAACTAAGGTTCTTAGGCTTACTTGGCCTTTGACTGTTTTGGTAGTGTTGGGCTACTCTGAGACCCCATTTCCTGTGTACATAGACTGATGATTTAGACTTGTTACTGCATTTTACATCGACTTTCATGCCCTAAATAAAAGAGGGGAAGGCCTGGAGTCTTTGGCTTCTTCCAGTGTTACTTGTTTCCCCTTTCCCTTAGATTTGGGACTCTCTTGTTCAAATGGGTGACTGGATGTGAGGTACCAATGACATCTTCATCCCAAACTTTAGCATTAGAAAGAACTTTGAAGGACCTGTCCTAGAGAGAAACCTTAGTCTGAGTAGGGTCTGTACATTGCTTTGGCTTTTTGCTCTAATAGGAAGTTCATTCTTTTCATTGTTATTTAACTACCACCTTGATTAATTAAGGATGCACGACCAGTTAATTGATCTAGGTGCCCTGGAGCTTCTTCACATGCCTCAGAGCCCACCAGGAAGGTTTAGATTGATCTTGTGTGGACTTCTCTCTCCACCATATTGAAATACCGGGGCTTGTCATTCTCAACTGTAGTCCAGCCTGGTTACTGTGCATCAGATATTTGCATCCTGTCACCAACACCAAATGGTCTCAGGGAGGGATGGTGGAAATGCTAGGTATGCCCCTAATACGTCCTCTTGTCTCACTTACCAGAACAATCGTGGATTCCCTAAAAATGCATTGGTTCCCCAGATGCCTACAAAGTTGTAAGAGTCCCAAACAGTAATAGGGAAGTACAGAACTGAAATTCTTCCTCCTCATTCATCATGTACTTGTCATATTAATCCTATTGTGGAACTAAGAACTTTTTTATTGTATTTTCTTTCTTTTGTATTCTGTGCTTGGTCTGGAAGCTGAGGAGGTGAGAGGAATGTCGATTACTACCTGGAATAAAGCTGGTCTTTTATTCACTGTTATTCACAAGTGTTCCCCTTAAATATCCCCTTCTCATCACAGAAAGTTTTCAGAAACTTTTGAAGGTCAGACTATGTACCAGAATGGACCAAAGAACCCTTTAAGAATTCATGATAACGGGGAAGCCGGGATGGCTCAGTGGGTTAAGTGCTCACTTTGCAGCCCCGGGGACAGAGGATCGAATCCTGGCCCCGGCCCGTGAGGATCCATATGCTGAATTGGGGAGTGCCCCCAGTTCAGTTCTCACCGGGGCGAGACCCCAGTCCAGTTCCTGCCCTGTGCAGCCCCGCCCACCTGTGGAATGAAACTATGTGGAAAAACCAATGATGTGCAACTATGGAGACTGTTCTGGGGCCCTCCCCTTCTCTCTGTCTCTGACTCTGTATCTCTCTCTCTCTCTCTCTCTCTCTCTCTCTGTCAAAAACAATAAATAAAATCTAAAAAAAAAATAAAATGAATTCATGATGCCACCTTTGAGAACATTGTCTCTGAAAAATCTTAGCAGTTGTGCATTTGGTCAGGAAGACATGGTGTTCCTTAGCATCAGGGATTCTCTAGCAGTCCTTGGCTGCCTGTCAGCGAAGTGCCTACCAGAGTGCTGCCCATGGATAGGACAGGGAGAAAGGAGAGAGCATAAAGAGACTGCAAGAAGGAAGTTAGAGACTGAGATTCATTGCTTTTTGAGGTGAAAAAAAAAAACACAAAAAAAAACCCTTGAAAGTCATGGAGTACAAAGGTTAAACAGGAACCAAGATCAGGTGAGTCAACAAGAATCTGATAGCTGCTGTGTAAGGCTGCATTGTGTCAGGGTGCAAGAGTTGTGTAGGAGCACCAGGGCCTTCAAGCATTGATGCTTTGGAGCCTCCAGATTCACTACCTGTGACTTCTCTTACTTGGTGGTTTCTCCTTTTCCGTGCATCCTTTAACAGTGCAAGCATTACCTAGTACTATCTTTATTCTCTTTGTTTATTCCTTGTTCAGATTTTAGACTTTCCCTGATTGCCCTCCCCTCTTCCCAAGGTTGTAGTCATCACCTTTGGTAATATCTTCAGCCCTGACTACTCTCCAGAGCCCCATATTTCTAGCTGCCTCCCACACACCCTCACATGGATGTCCTGAAAGCACCTCAAAATCAGCATGCTCAAAATCAAACTTGCTGTGACACATGCTACTGCATGAGTGACCCTTAAAAACCATGAGGCTGTATGACAGAAGCCAGTCAGAAGAAACCACATATTGTATGAGTTCATCTATAAGAAATGTTCAGAATAAACTAAGCCATAGAGACAGAAAGTAGGTGAGTGGTTGCTGGGGACTTGCGGAGAGTGGGGGTTAGGCGAGAATGCGGGGGTCTGTGACTGCTAATGAGTATGTGGTGTTTTGGGGAGAAGGTGAGAAAAATATTCTGAAATTGATTATGGTGACTGATGGTGGCACAACTCTGTGAATACCCTAAAAAGTGATTGAATCTTGTACTTTAAATGGGTGAACTGTATGGTATGTGAATGGCATCTCAGTAATGCTATTAAAAATCAAATCAAACTTGCTTTCTTCCCCAGGCCACTGGTTTCTCCTCATGGTTCATAACTTCCACAGCTAGCCAGCCACACCAGGAATGTGCCCTATTAATCTTCCAACTTCAACCGTTCCAAGTCTTCTAAGATTTGTTATTCATTCATGACTTCATTCAATTTATTCGTTATAATGGCTGCATATCATTTCACCTTGTGGATGCATTATTTAGTCCAGTGCTTTTCAAACATTTTTTGCTTACATACTCTAAAGTTTTAAAAAAAATGTTAACCTCTTTATACACTTTTAGGTTGGTATTTAATGTTTTTTATCATAAGTTTAAGTTGTTCTAAAGGATATAATTTCTGGCATGTTATAAAGATTGAGAATCTTAAGTAAAATTTTTACATCATTCATTTCAATCTCCTCAGTGGAGCCTGCACACCTCAGGAATTTGATAACTAACACCATTATTTTAAAAAGAAGTGATAAATTTTGCATCATTTCTTTTTTTGCTGTGAATTTGGATTTCCTTTCATTTTCTCCACAGATTCTTCTTTGAATGTCTTTTATTGATCACCAAATCAAATTTGACACACAGTGTTTATAGATTTCTGTGACTATTAGATATTAAATATTTCCTCTGGATTAAGTTAACGTAGTTTATCAAAATACCATACTTTGCAGATTTTATTAAGTATTGACTCAACAAAGTAGTTTTATTAGCAATGAATTTCTCTTTTCAATTCATGTATTTGGAGATAAGCATTACTTAATTGCTAGTAGAATAAATGCATTGTTCAAGTATCCGTTCTAATTCTATTTTATCTTTTTATTGATGTAAGTCCTGAGAAACCTTGTTGATACGATTATACAAATGAGAATGAAAGTACTTTTATTATAGTAATACCACTCAGATCTTTGGACTCACTCTGAATTATAAGCCAGAAAAATCACTTAATGATCTATCATTAAAAAGTATTTTGAGTTTTCTTTCTCTGACAGCTCAATTTTGTTCTATTTTATTAAAAGCAAAGAATTGAAACCCATCTGACCTGTAGAAGTGTGCTATTTATTACTAGCTGCTAGGATCAGTTCGTTTTGTTCACACTATCACCAGTATTTCCAATTGCCCCTCTTTTGAAGGTTCCCAGGTAATGCACAGTAGTAAGATTTTGGATGAGAAGGTGTATCTTTCTTGTGTAAGGTGGGAGGTGGGAAACTAACCGTAATTAGTTAGTTGTGTGAGCAGATTAATTTTGGGAAGCAAGCACTGGGAATTTGAGGATCTGGAAATTAATTCCCATCAAACTGTACCCACATGCTCCTTGGAAAGTAATATACCAGTCTGATGATTGCTGACTGTCTTAACCAAGCCTCTGCTGATGACTTTAGGATAGCTTACAGGTTTGCATTTTTAAGTAACACCATGGGGTGCATTGACACCCTGGTACCTTGTCATAGAGCCCCATCGACTCATTTCTGCTTTTACCTGTTTACTTATACCCTAGTGAGCACTCCACTCCACATTATCAGTCTTTAGTATCTGTTGTCAATCTAATAGCGGGAAATAGTTCTCATTTGCCTTTCTTTTATTATGAGTGATGTGAGCATACTTTTTATTTGTCTATTGGCCATTTGTATTTTTTCCCTCAATTTCCTTATTTCTGTGCTTTGCCAGTGTTTTGTTGAGGGATAGTACTTGTGTTGATTTGTTAAGCACTCCTGATTTACTGAGGGTATTAACCTGTCATACATTTTGCCACTATTTGTGTGTCAGCTGGTTATGGTGGCTTTTATGTTACAGGACTTGTAAATAAATGTTCATGAATCTGTCAAGTTGGTCTATATAGCTTCTAGATTTCATATCTTGCTTATAAAAATTCCTTATGGTTATTTTTATAACCAAAAAGGTTAAATTTATGGTTATAATTTTTAAAAAAGATTTTATTGATTTTTAACAGAGAGAAACAGAGACAGAGAGAAGGGGGAGGGCCCAGAGCAGTCTCCATAGTTGACATTAGTTTTCCATATAGTTTTACTCCACAGGTGGGCACGGGGCTGTGCAGGGCAGGAACTGGGCCGGGAGCCTCCCACATAGGTCCCGGCAAGAACTGAACTGGGGGCACACCCCAGTTCAGCATGTGGGTCCGCATGGGCCAGGGCCGGGATTCAATCCTCGGTCCCGGGGCTTCAAAGCGAGCGCTTAACCCGCTGAGCCATCCCAGCTTCCCCTATAAATTTTAAGCATGTAATATTTATTCCATTTACAATTTATTTTTATGATACCATCTAAGGTCAAGATCTAATTGTTTTCCCTAATGGATAGTCAGCTTTTCTAACACTGTTTATTGAATAATTTGTCTTTTTCCCACTGATTGAAAATGCCACTTTTGTTGTATGCTGCATTCTTAGGTACTCCTGATCTGTGTCAGGACTCTTTGGAGCCTCTCACTTGTCTCCTTGTCTCCTGAGGTTTGCTCATTCCCTCCCTTCACTACTAGCACAGTTACTATCCTGAAACACACACTGAGTTACATACCTTCCAAGAGTTCTGTTGCTTGTGGGACAAGACACTAGACTTGATAGCCAGTTCCAGCCCTAAGCTACCTTTCTAACCATTTCTCCATGGTCCTCTGCTTTTTGGAGCATGACACATGTTTTCATGTATTTATGTCCTTGTACCTGCTATTCTCTTGGCTAGAGATAATCCCTGTTCTTTTCTTATTAAAACCCCACTTTCCTTTTAGACTCACTATAAAGCCTTACTGACCCTTCTTCAGCTCTTGTTCCATTTGATTTCTAACTGTTGCTGTTTACCTTCCTATTTCCCCAAATGGATGGTAAACTCCTTGAGGATAGAGGGTACCTCACTGGTTTTCATATATTCTCCTGTTGCCTTGCATATGAGGGGGGACCTCTCCCCAAATGAAATTGATTTGTAAAAATTGTATATTTATTCTTATATTTAAACATCAGTCACCTTCAAAGTACTCTGATATAATATACCTATTAAGACACTTTTCCCACTGCTCAAAACATTGTTTTTTTTCATTTTTTTTTTTTTAAGATTTATTTTTATTGTTTTTGACAGAGAGAGAGAGAGAGAGATACAGAGACAGAGAAGGGGGAGGGCCCAGAACAGTCTCCATAGTTGCACATTATCTGTTTTTCCACATAGTTTCATTCCACAGGTGGGTGGGGCTGCACAGGGCAGGAACCGGGCCAGGGTCTCACCCCGGTGAGAACCGAACTGGGGGCACTCCCCAGTCCAGCATATGGGTCCGCACAGGCCGGGGCCGGGACTCGCCACTGAGCCATCCCGGCCTCCCTCAAAACATTTTTTGAACTTGTTGATTTTGATGCCTTTTAGTGCTTCTGCTGGGTTTTTGTTTGTTTGTTTGTTTTGTTTTGTTTTATTCTTTATTTCGTCTTTTCCACAATGGCAAAACATTTCCCTTAATGGACTTTTCTCATCGGAATAACAAAAAAAAATTGCTTGGGGTGAGATCAGGTGAATAGGGAGGGTGTGGAGCACCAGGAGTCATGTTGTTTTTGGTCCCAAAGTGCTGAACACTCAGTGTGGTGTGTGCAGGTGTGTTGATATGCCACATGTTGTTCATGGAAATCACCCTTCATGAAATGGGCAAACGTGTTGAAAGACTTCAGAAAAATTCACCGAAGCTGAGCGCAGCCTCTCCCAGCACCACCAGCTGTACACTGATGCAGGTGGGTTCCTAGAATACTCACCTAGCAGGGGAAGCCTGTACCTCAAGGAGCCCACCCTCCAGAAGATAATTGGGGGGTTTTGGGTTTCTGTCTCATAGTTTGTTTTTAAAAAATGCTTATTAAATGAATCAAATCCAATTGTGTGTGTGTGTATATACATACATACACATACATACACATACATACACTCACAGCCATCCATAGCTCTAAAGAGTTAGTGAACAATAGCTGTGTTGTCAGGGATCCCCAAGACCCCTGGCCCCCAGGTTCGGTGATTCGCTAGGAGGATCCAGAGGACTCGGCATAAAGGGACACTCATGCCTGTGGTGTGTTGCTATGGAAGGCTGCATTGCATAATCAGCAAAGGGAATTGGCACCCAGGCAATACCCAAATGACACCAGGTACAAGTTTCCAAGAGTCCTCCCCAGTGGAGCTGCACAGGACTTGCTGAATTCCCCCAGCAATGAGCTGTGACAGCACATGTGAAATGATGCCAACCAGGGAAGCTCAGTAGACTCTCAGTGCCTAAGGTTTTTACTGGGGGCTGGTCACTCATGCCAGGCACATACTTCAATTTCAGACTCTCAGAAGGAAAGCAAATGCTCAACATTGATTATATTGTTTGCATAGTTTAGACACATCAGTGGTGGGAACACTCCCAAAATCTTAGTTATCAGATGCTTGCCAAGGGCCATCCTTATAAGTAGGCTTTTCTAGGGCTAGCGGTCATGTATGCTATATAAACGTTTCTAAGCAACCACATTTTTAAAGAGCTTAATTTCACAGATAAATGCCTAAAGAGAGGAGAAAAAGATCAATGTGTTAGGAATGGTCAGGGCATGCATGCTAAGTATTTGGATTTCTGCTCTCTCAGAGGAGGTAGGTTGTGAGCTCAGTCATGGAGAAGAGTAAGACATAGGGGCTACAGCCCAAAATCCAGGTCTGGCAGTAGAATGTAGACTTGCGTAGAGACCAGGGTATGCACATGATAAAGGGTCTCAAAAGCTGGGCAGAATATTGAGGATGTGATGTAGTAATGGGATATTTTCCTAGACTGAGGAGAAGGTGGTGCTTGAGGATGATAGCTTGGTGAGCAGTGGGTAGGGAATGTTCTGGGGAGATGAGATGCAGGAATACCAACAAGGGGATGTTTGCAATGAAACACGTGTTGAGTTATGAAAAAGACAAAGATGGTTTAGCATTCTGCTTAATTGGGTTTACAAATAATTGGAAGAATGGACGGATCAACCCAAGAGATGGTGTACAGTGTATAAGGAGCTGTGCCAAAGGTGAATGTAATTCAGAATAATCATGCATTTTTACAAGGGCCTCCACTGTAATATATTTTGTTACATTAGACATATAACTGGTTCTGTGTAGACACATGATATCTCCCCCCCCCCCATCATTCTTGACCTTGCACACATGCTTAGCATTTTTTTCACCCAGTGCACATTGAAATGGAAGAGTTCATACTTTGGGTTCAAACAGCATGCTGTTATTGAATTCTTAATATATTTTCTCATTCATTTTCTATTTAAGTTCTTCCAACTGATTCACACATGAGTGAAAGTGGTTTTTGTGTGATCAGTGTGTTGATGTGAATACAGTAAGATGCCAGGGAAGGCGGTTCATCTGTGAAAAACAACCAATTTTTTTTAAGGATGGATTTCAAAAACTAGTACAGTATTGTGTATTCAGGTATATGGTGATTTTGTAGAAAAATTATGCAGTTTTGAAAATAAATGGTGTAGGCATATTTATTTTTTATTTTATTAAAATATATTTTCTCACTTATATTTAAGTGGAGGCAGAATTAATCATCCTGCCCTCATAAACAAGTTATTTCAGTTTAAAAAGTTTTTAATAATTTTAGTCAGGATTTTCTTTTAAAGTTAGTAGGTGACAAATATTTTAAGATCAATGTATATGACGTTTAGTTACAGATGAGTAAAGAAATTGAATACAATGAAATCTACATTATTTAAAGAAATTATGTTGACAAAATATATATGCATGTATTTTGAATACTCCATTAGCCAAAATAGAAAGAAAAATAAGAATTTTTTATCAGTGCTGTTTTTGTTTAGAGTTAAATATTTCTACACTAATATAAATGCCAAAAAATAAAAAATAAATCAACTTTTACATTTTCAGTTTTAATAATGTAAGAGCCTAGTGAAAGGTAAGGATATATGTGTACTGTCCCAGAAAAACATCATTCTACCATTTCTTCTCTTTTAGTTGCATGGTCCAGTGTCTAGTTTGTGGTTAGTAATTTAATACTTTGCATAGCATCACAGTAGAGAATCCACATTCATGACCCTTTAATCATAGTCTTACTGTTCTTGTGAATTTCTTTTTCTGAGTTTATTGAAGACTTACATCTTTTTATGTTGTTAACCATCCAAAAGCAAGAAAGCTTCCCCCACCTCGATAACTTTCTCTGCTGTTATCAGCCAAGCTAGAAGAATTCATATAGTTTTAGAATTAGATACCATGTGATGACAAAGATAAAATACCAGTTTGAAGTTGTGTGCATGTTACATCAGGCTCCATACTTGAGAGACTAAAGTTTAAGAGCATTGATTTTTTTTTTTTTTTTTTTTTTTTGCCAGGGATGCCCTCAGGGAAACTCACCCAATAGCGGAATGCCATTTTCATAAACTTACTAATGCCAGTGTATTGAGTGTCATATGTGTCATATGTTTTATTTGTCCTATTGCCATCATTTGATATCTGTTTTGATGTGTGCTTTTGTTACTTAGTGCCTTACTTCGTGTCTTTGAGGTTCCACATGCCTTCCTGAGGATCTTGGGTTCATTAAAATACTTTGAAAGGCAATGTGAACAAAACTCTGGCTCAGATGTTATACTTGATGCATCTCTTGATGCTTTTCTTTTGTTTTCTTTTAATAGGAATATAAAAACATCACCGCAGCAATCTAATCGGAAATTGTTACAAATGGAAATGACACTACAGGACCATATGTGGGAACATTTTTTTGTCAGGAGTTAGAATTGGCACTAAAGTACTAATTGTAACTTTCTTGATAAATTTAATTTTCTGTAGTGAAATGCTGCAACTTTTTAATAATTAATTGCTTTTAAATTACAGTATTCAATTGAAAAGTTGTATTAACTAGTTTCTTTTGCAGAAAATTTCAAAAGGGCATTTTTTGTTGAATTTTTCTCACAGCATGTTTTCATAGGGAACTGAGTTATATCCAAACATTTTTATGTTGAAGTTCTGTTTATGTAATAAAAACAAAAACAAAAGTAACTGAATTGTATAGTGTGTGTACATGAAAGAACTTTAGTGGCCTTATGGTAGCAAATTTTATACCTGATTTTTCTCTTTCTGATGATATTTTGTTTTATAACTTGAAGTTTTCTTAAGTTTCTGAAGAACAAGGCCTATATAATGCATATATTTCATTATAATATAAAAAAGTGAGAGAAAAGGTGCTTCAAATTAAATACTCCATCAGGTAGTTGTGAGTGCACTGAGTTTTTTTTTTTTTTTTT
>PVKE010043770.1:0-13247 GCA_004027555.1 Craseonycteris thonglongyai | reverse complement strand
AAAAAAATTAATGGGAGAAAAAGATCAATACTACTATTCAAGTAAATTAATATAAACTATTTATTTACCCTATAAAAAGTTTATTAAAAAAACCCCCAAACTCTATACTATTTTCTAAGTTAAGACACACTTGAAATGTTAGTAATAGACAAAAAGTTAAAATACAGCATTAAGTCTGTTATGCACATGTAAATAAAACTGAGATTGTAATGCATGATACAGTAGATATCAGAACAAAAATATAAGACTAAAAAAAAAGAAAAATATGTAATTTAAAAGGCTACTATATACTTTCAACAATATTTATTTCAAAAATTTCTAAGAAAAACTAGTTAAATATTAGGTGAAATGTGATCTGTCAGAAATGTCAACCTTTATCAAAATCTGGGTGGTATAAGGAAGAATAAAGTAAAATTAAAATAAAATATTTAAAAGAGAAATCCTGTTTTTCAGTGATTCTTAATTCCTTTTTTTGGATCACCATTTTTCTTGAGAATTTGATTACATATACAGGACCACCCTTCAGAAAAATTTTGCCAAGAATTGCAGGTATTCAAGAATTTCCTTAGGGATGCCAGGATAGCTCAACAGAGTGAGTGCTTGCCTTGCAACTGCAAGATCTGGGGTTCAAATCCTGGCCCCGGCCCATGAAAACCCATATTCTGACCTGCAGTGCAGCTGGTAATCACCAGGATGGTGGTGAGGGTTCTCACCTCCCATGCAGAGGCTCCCAGTTCAATTCCCAACCCATGCAACCCCACATCCACCTGTGTGAAATGAAACCATGTCACAATTAATGATGCACAACTATGGAGAATGCTCTGGTTCCAACCTCCTTCTCTCTCTCTCTCTCACCTTCTCTCAAAACAATAAAATAAAAATCTTAAAAAAAGTAATTGCCTTAAGCTACATTACTATCATCCAGAACACATAGGATCATGCTAGCTAACATTTATAAACACTTCTCAAGTGCTAGGCATATACTAAGTACTTTATATGCATTTTCCTTTCATCTTTATAACAATCTTATAAAGTAGGTACTACTCTTATCCTCATAACAACCTATGAGATCAACACTATCATTTCCATTTTATAGATCCGGAGAGAAAAGCTTAGAGATGCTGTTACTTCTCCAACATCACCCAGCCAATAGAAAGAGAGAAGACATTTATATCCTTATTTCTCTGATCCCAGGTTTTTAGCTCTGAATCACTATGATACACTGTCTCTTACTAAGGTCTTTCTGAACTAATTTTAAAAATCAACATACCCAAAGAAAGAATTATAAACATATACAAAAGTATATCTAATCCCATTTTCTATTTTTACCACCCTCATTGCAAAGGAGAATTTAATAAGTTACAGAGATACACACACACACAAAAATAAACACAAGAATGTGTGTGTGTGGCAGAGGGTAAGGGTTAGTGGTAAGACAGAAAAAATTAGAGGTAGAGTCAGAACCAAAAATGGGTAGCATAAGGTCATCTATGATTGATGAGCTTCATAATAGCCTCTGAACATCATAGTAATCACAGGAAAGAAGAACTTAATCAATACTGTTTTATCTGGTAATTTACCAGAGAAAAAGATCTTTTCTGGAAGACATTGTATAGACAATATCCTTAACACTATTATATAATAATGACTTTAGGATAAATGTTTCTTATAAGAAACTTCTTATATATTTCTTGATGTGGCCAAAGCACGCTGCCAAAGTGTAGGTTAGGAAAGACAATTCTATACAGGGTACAATGTAGTCAGTATAAAACAGGAATGATCTGGGTTGGGCTGAGGATAAAATGTAGAATAGATAGGGAATGGACAGACTATACATCCTTCAGGTAATCTTTTTGGCAATTAGCCTTTTGAATTTAACAGTTGCAAGTTTATTTTCTCTAACAAGAACCCGGAGTGCACAAATTCTACATTGCTTAGTAGGCCAAATTCATATGCATGGCCACTCAAGCAGAGAGGAAAACTGGTAACTTCTTATTGAAGTTAGTGGGCCTGAACAGGAAAGATACCTGAATTTTAAACTTTCCACCAAAGTGAGTTGAAGGAAGACCTGTACAGAGATAATATCTAATTCACACTGATGTGTAAATATGTAACGTTTGAGACTTGTTTGAAATTGAAACAACAAATGCTCTTTGTTTTTGTTAAATAAGAATGTTGCTATATTATAACAAAATTATGGAAAGATGTCAAAATAGTACTTGAGAAAACATTGTTCTAAATATCTTTGTTTACAAAATAATACATTAAGTACCTATATAAGTATATACACCTGGAACAAATAAACCTTAAATATGTAAGAAAATAAAAAAGAAAGTGTAGAAATAAACTATTCTAATTGACAATAATTTATATTTAAATATAAAGACTTGCTACTTTGAAAAAAAAGAACCAAATCATTCTTCTAGTTGCTAGAAGAAATAAATACAATTTTAAGAGAATTCAGACAGTTATTTCTAAATTTTATTTTGGGAATAGAGGAGAAGGGATGAAATTAAATTGTTAAAATGGGTGGGGCATTAGATTATGCCTTTAAAATTAGGTAAGGCAAGAACAACCATGTATAGAGCTCTGGGAAGGGAAAAGGCATTCCTGGAAGAGAAACAGTGTAAGGATATAGGGAGAGGAAAGCCGAGTAGGTGCCATTTACAAATAAGGTAGGTCAGATTTGCTCAAGATAAATTATGGAGAGTCTCATTATTACTGAATACATAGTAGAAGGAAATAAGAATGAAGAGCAAAAAAGAAGACAAAAGTCTGAGCTTTAAGGAAATTTTCTTAGGGATAGCAAGAAAAGTGTGAGTGTGAAAGTAGAGAAGGTATATAGTTCAACACACATTTTTTGATTGAATAAGAGAAATGGCCATTACTGCATATTGTTATATAAGTCAAAAAACAAAAACAAGCCTAGTTATTTTATAAGGAGAACATGAAATAAAGATGATGTATAGAAGTCTATAAGCTAGTTAGGAAGACCAAGAAGTACATAATAGTACAATGTAATACCAATAATCTAATATCTCATGTTATATTTACATTTATAGGTATGTATTTGAACATGTCTTTCTGTATATTCAGAGAATTCTGAATCCATGCTCATTTAAATTTTTTTATTGTTAAATTTATTGGGGTGACATTGGTTAGTATCATTTTAAATTTAAGACAAAAAAAATAATGAAAGAGTCAATACCTTTCATCTGATAGTTAGGGGAAGATGTTTGAAATAATTCTGGAGGAGTTATCAGATGAACTTTTCTTCTCAGATTGGCAACTTTACTATATTCAGAGAATTATCTATTTCAAAGCAAGTAAAACCAAACTTAGAAAGTTGCTAGGTATCCATAAATGAAGGCTTTTAAATTCAACCACATCTGTTTATGCTTTATGACTAGATATGCAAAAGGTAAGAATTCTATGATAATATCACACTAATTGAAGATGTTATTGCTACACCAAAAGATTATGTACCATAATTTTGACAGTATTATTCTTAACACTTAAACTGAAGCCAGAATTAGCTAAAATATTTTAATTTTAGGAATTAACTAACTTTTTAGAACATAAGTTGAATAAAATAATTTCCAGGTAAGAATATGTTTGAAAGTCTAGGTCTGCCTCTCTCCCTCCTCCCATCTCTCTTTCCTTCTCTCTCAAATATGTATGTATATATGAATAATTACATATTTACATATATTTCTATTTTTATATTTATTCTGCATTCTGCTGATATGTTTAAAAAGTATATTTAAAGCCTTCCACCTAAATTTAAAAACAAGTTGATTTCCAAACATTTAATTATAATACCTTACTTTATTAGGACTATAGTAAGGATAACAACAATACACTAATTTAAAATTTTTCAGGGAAATGTTATGTTTAAGGATATTCTCTTATATTCAGTGAATAGGCAATAATGCCAAATTAAAGCAAGCTCATGTGTATGTATAAATAAATCAACATGTAATACCAACACATATATGACCCCACACACACACATGTACTGTAATGACTGATTCATGACTCAACCACACTGTTAATCAACAACAGTGGAAACTTCCGTGACTAATGAGTTAGTATTTGGCTTCTGTATGCTGACCCAAAGTCTAAGGAAAGGGAAAATCAGGGCATTTGTAAATTCAGTTATAAAACTAATAATTTCAAATTTCATTGAGACTTCAGATTATGGGATGAAGTAACATTCTCTAAACCTTTTTTATACAAATTAATACCACCTAACAAGTATAATATCTTACATTGCTAAATGTATGTAGACATAATCTGGTAAACTTGTTTTAACGGCAACACTGCCACCCTTAATGAGGAGGAAATATTAAGTTGTTACTGTGGCTTTATATATTAAGACTATACATGATACATTGATATCAATATTCTATTTAATTACCTCCAATGCAGAGGCTATAAGTCATAGAAAATACAACATGCTTAGTTAAGCTTTTTTTTCAAACCACTGGTTCGTAATGACCAAGTTTTAAATACTTAATTCTTGTGGCCACTCCTCCATGCTTTAGAATGTATTGGACTTAGAGAATACTTAAAAATATATAAATTTTCCATTAAAATATGCTTCATTCATGCACTTACCTTTGATTCGAGGTAGACATTTGCTGATGACATTTTTGTAATTTTGCATATATAACTAACTAAAGAGATGGCACAAAGAATAAATAGGCTATCATTAATTAATGCTCGAACAAACACAGTCCATTTCAATTGATTTTCTGGGACATCTCCATGGACTAGCATTGCACAAGTCAAGTTCACCACTAAAAAGAGAAGGCTTGCCAATATGAAGCCCAAATGCAATAGAATTCTGAAAAACAAAAAAGAAGAGTTTATTAGATGTTTATAAAACTAGTGAGAAATTAAACTTATTAATGTGCTACTTTAGGTATAATAATTCTTTCAGTATAAAATGTTTGTAATTTCATTAAATACAAATTTAATAATCACTCAGTTACTTGGGCTATCTTTGCTTATGAAATTAGAATCTAAACCATTTTAAAATGGCACTAGACTATAAAGCATTAACTTAAAAATTATCTCATGTGGACTTGAATTCAGTTGCCTCTACCAGGAAGGATAATATAGGACTATTTTAACACCAATTCAAGTAATCCTGACTTTTCCATTTTTATAACTTCTAAACATATATATATATATATATATATATATTTTTTTTTTTTTTTTTGAACTGAACTGGGGGCCTCACTGCATTTGGGAAGCACACCCCAGTTCAAGCATGTGGGTCCGCCTGGGCCGGAGCCAGGATTCGATCCTCGGTCCTTGGGGCTTCAAAGTGAGTGCTTAACCCGCTGAGCCATCCCACTTTCCCCCTAAACATATTTTCATTGATCTTTCTACTCCAAGAATTATACCAAGGCTTTATTTGTCTGGAAAATTAATAAATTGTATCTAAATTTAAACTGAATGCTCATATTAATTTTAAGAGTAAAGGAAAATGTTTTAAACAATGTTCAATTTTATGAACTCTTGATTAGCTACAGCAAACATTACTTTCAAATATGACTAAAGAAGAACACAGGGACATAGAGGAGTTCCAAACACTTGTTAATGCCTATCTTCTTATCAAGTTGCACATTCACTATGCATAATAACAACTCTAAAAATGAAATCCTTAACTACGGTACTTCCCCCTAAGAAAAATTAGACCACCTCATAAAACCTCTTCAGGTAAGGTGTGGCTACCTGTTTTAAGAAACTGTAACAGCTGTCTATCTGAAAGTAATCCCAGATCAGAAATATTTACACTCCAAATTAATGTGATCCAGAAATTTATTTGGCATCTTAATATCTTCTGTTTTGGGTCACTTTCATAAAAAGTGGTGTGCCTTTGGAAAGTCTACACAAGATAAATTGAAGGTGATATGTAAAGTAACCCATAACAAGCAATTTTTGTTCAATGTACATGCCAGTACAAATATTAGATGTTTATAAAACTAAAGAGAAATTAAATGTATTAGCGTGTTACTTTAGGTACAATAATTCTTTCAATTTAAAATGTTTGTAATTTCATTAAATACAAATTTAATAATCACTCAAAGTTATTTGGCCTATCTTCGCTGTTAGGAAACTAGTAGTGAAACCAGGGGTGCCAACATTTTGGCTTCCCTGGGCCACATTGGAAGAAGAATGGTCTTGGGCCACACATAAAATATACTAACACTAATGATAGATGATGAGCTAAAAAAAAAAAAAAATCGCAAAGTAATCTCAAAATGTTTTAAGAAAGTTTACAAATTTGTGTTGGGCCACATTCAAAGCCACTCTGGGCTGCATGTGGCCTGCAGGACACAGGTTGGACAAGCTTTCTCTACTATTTTAAAATGGCATTAGACTTTAAAGCATTAACTTAAAAATTTGAGGAGTTTAGATCTTAACATTCTCTTGGATTAAAAAAAACAACATTGACTATATAGTTTGAAACCCAAAACAGACCTTAAAATTATCCATATATCCAGAGGATTACAGTAGTTTAGGATATCAAAGCATAGAGAGGTTAAGTGAGTTGCAGAGTTGGCAAGTTAGTGGGAGAACTGGTCTGAAACCCAAGTCTACTGACTCTCCAGCTTAGCACTTCAATTTTTGAGGTTAATCAGAAGTGAAACCTTACTTATTACCCTTCATGGAACTCTATAATACACTGTTGCCTGAAACAGCATAATCTAACTTCAGTGTTTGTGGCTCCTATGAAATTACACCTGATATCTGAAGCAGGACAGTGGCAGAGCAACACAAAAGGCATCAGGCAGCAATATGGCTGTAGGGAGAGTATTGTGGGTTACTCAGTTCACATCCTATGAACTAATCTAACTTCCTGATTTTCTATAAAACTGCCTTTTGACCCTGAGAATTCCATTATGAAAAATATTGAGAATTTGTTACTTATGAAACTTACTTGTGTTTGTCAAGTTCAGTGGCACATCTGATTTTACATAAAACCTAGAAATAAAGTACGGAAAGAAAGTTTTGAGAGCATATAATATAAAATTCTTTTTAAAATTTATTGGGGTGACAGTGGTTAGTAAAATTACATAGGTTTCAAGTGTACAATTCTATAATACATCATCTTATATTGCATTGTGTGTTCACCACCTAGAATCAGTTCTCCTTCCATCACCATATATTTGACCCCCTTTTGTTCTTTGCATTTCGATGTGATACAACTACAAATAACAACAGATAACAAAAAAAACTGAAATTTTAACAGGTGAACTACCATGAAACAAAAATCTGTAGGCTTCCAAAGGCATAAAACAATAAATAACTTTCTTAGTATCTTACACTTAACTTTCTATCTTTAAAAATTTGAGCAGAATTCAGTTTAAACATCTTTTATTAAGAGTCAGATATTATGCTGAAAGGGTTGCTACCTATTCTAAACGTAACTGTATCACTCATGTTTTGTCCTAAAATGGAACTACTTACTATATGAATATGGCTGAGTGTTCCCCAAAGATTATTTTCCCCTAAGATGAAATGAAGTAGTAAAAGGAAGCAAGAGACCAAAAAGTGAACACAAGATAATGAGCATATATCATACAGGTATAGTGAACTTACTTTCTTCACAGAGCCTTGCAAAAGGAAGGCCCTCAAATACTTGCTGAATAAAATTAAACAGGTAGGTAGCAGAATTTGAAATAAACAAAGTAAATTATGAGAAAACAGTGTGGAAGGTCTCAATTCCTCATTGGTGAATTTGGACTTAATTATTTAAATCATGAAAAAATACTGAAGGTTTTTATGTAGGCACTCCAAAATATGGAATTTTACTGATTTGGTATCAATGTACAAACTACTACAGAGGAATTATAGACCAGAAAGACCAGTTATAAGACTACTGAAGTAGGGTATAAACTTTGAGAGTCTGGAAAGAATGAGGCAAGTACAAAATAGTTGATGACTTACTGATTTCATTCAAACATTTACAAAGCACACACTGTGACAGGTGCTATAGGTTCATAAATACAGTAACTGTTTCTGCTCTCAAAGGGCTCAGTGTATGGAAGAAATAGATAAACCATCTATTTTGAGACATTGTAATATCACTGCAAAAGACATTATTAACATCATTTAGGAAGGGAGAAAGAAAGACTAACGCAGTCCAGGAAATGCTAAGAGGTTAAGGTGAAAGGGGAAAGACTGTGTAGAGTTGGGAGGACTTCTCAAACAAAGTCATATTTAAGCCAAGTTATGAAGGGTAAATGAGTGTTAGGTAAATGCTCAAGCAAAGATAGCAGCCTATGCATCTACTCATATCTATTGTATTTTTGGTTAACAGTACAACAATCTACGAAAAGCTAGATATGATAGAGGAGCCTAAAATATTATCCTACTAGTCTCTAAATTATACCACTTAAATCATATTCAGATGCATCCATTTTCTGTCTCTGCTATTACAGTGGATTATCATGATAGCCTTTTATTGGTAACTTTGCCTCCATTCTTAACTCCATCTATATCTTTAGAAGATAAATATTCATTTTACTATGTTTCCTTTATTCTTGTCTCCAGTTAAGACTATTGTTGAATTTAAGTGAGTCCATTCAACCACACGTCCAGATTTTGAATTTGAAAAAACTGATAAAATTAGGGCTCCATTGACAAAAAATTTTTTAAGTCAGGCTATGGAATTCATCCTTAGTTTTAAAATTTATTACATACAGACATAAATATTGAGAAGGCAGGTGAGTTTTGGAATATAAGAAGGAAATTATAGTCATCTATAGAGGAGACAGCTGAAGCTCAAAGTGGAAGACATTTGAGGGAACAAATGTAGAATGAGAAGTCAATGTGTGATATGTTCACATTTAATAGTCAGAATGAAAAAGCAGAGAGTGAAGAAAAAAGAGATGGGCAAAGGAGAGTGACCTAAGAATCAGATTAGTCATAGAAAACAGAGGAGTAGTTTAGAGGTAAAAGGAAAAAAAGTATAGCCCTTATTAAATTCTGCAAAAAAGTCAAGAACAATTTAAAAATAGCCATTGATTAGGTTACGAGTGTGTCACTGGTACTTTGGAGAGAAGTTTTCACTTGAATGACAGAACCAAAGTGCAAGGAGTTAATAGAAGGTAAGACAACACTCAGTATAAACTACATAAGATAAATCTGAAGAGAAACCTGGGAAATTTTGTGTTGGGAGACAATTCTCTATGAACATATTTTTGCATGGTCCATATATTTTAGGGCAAAGGGGATTGCATAACAAACATTCGGGAAAACAAGAAATAGTGTCTACTTTAAGTTCAGAGGCAAGATTTTTTCCCTGACTATACAGTAAAGAAAGAATATCTCTATCCCTGGAGACATTCCAGGCAAGTAAAGAAGTCTCCACCCTTCTTGGTAAAAATTTGCTTCCATTTCACAATAAAGATAAGATCTGTATTTTGGGGCTCCTCTCCTGTAACATACCCTGCTGCATACACAGGTAACATCTGGCTCTCACTGTGCTGCCTTATGGGAATTGGGGTCTGAGACCTAATTCAAGACATTGCTTTGGTTGTTGTTTTTGTCATGCTTAATAACTGGTCTTTTTCTCGGACCCATGGGTCTTATGTTTTCTGCCAGGGTATGTATATAAAACTGTGGCAGGCTAACTTGTTAGCTTTCAAGTTGGGTAAAATCTCAGACCTTTAAGTTTCCAATTTAATAATCTGCTGGTTAGAAATGAACTAGAGAGGGTGAAATGGTAAATGGAAGAGAGTAGGAGAGAGAAAGGGAAATTTTTTTTTTTTTAAGATTTATTTTTATTGTTTTTGACAGAGACAGAGAGAAGAGGGAGGGCCCAGAACAGTCTCCATAGTTGTACATCATTGGTTTTTCCACATAATTTCATTCCACAGGTGGGCACAGGGCTGCACAGGGCAGGAACTGGGCCGGGGTCTCACCCCGGTGAGAACCGAACTGGGGGCACTCCCCAGTTCAGCATATGGGTCCACACAGGCTGGGGCCAGGATTCAATCCTTGGTTCCCAGGGCTGCAAAGTGAGCGCTTAACCTACTGAGCGTTCCCGACTTCCCCGGAAGGGAGAATTTAATTGTGAAAGAAGGCTCTAGAAGAGGCAGGTTAATCCTAAAAAGGAAGACACACACTTCTGAGTAAAAAAAAAAAAAGGAGATAGCTGAAGGAAAACATGGAGGACTACACAAAGTCTAAAACAATCTACAAATCTCTTTGTTAAAAAAAATTTTGGACATAGCATAGATATAGACAATTTTGATACAGAGAAGATGGATGCAAATTTGCCAAATAGAGTCTACTTTTTTCCTAGTTAAAGTAGGAGGCAAGTTGTATCCTGAGAAGAGATGTTAGATTTAAGCACTTGGAATATCAAAAACATTTGGGACACATGAATAGAAGGGTTAAAAGAATATACTGTATTGGGGATGCCAGGCTAGCTCAGCAGGTTGAGCACTTGCCTTGCAACTATGAGGTACAGGAATTGAACCCTTGCCACATCCTGTGCAAACCAAACGCTGAACTGTGGTGCAACTGGTAACCACCAGGATGGCTCGGTGGGGAAGGTTTTTTTCTCCCATCCAGGAGGCACCCAGTTCAGCTCCTGCCCTGTGTGGCCCCACATCCACCTGTGTAAAATGAAATTATGTCACAACTAATGATGTACAACTATGGAGACTACTCTGGGCCCTCCCCACTTCTCTCCCTGTCTGTTACCTTTTCTCAAACAATAAAATAAATCTTAAAAAAAAAAAGAAAATAAAAAGAAGTGTATTGAGAAGCAGAGAGGCCTAGTTAATCAGATAGTTGACAGGAGATACAGTCAGTAAGGTTTCCTGATTTTAAAATTGAAACCAATCTATTAGAAAAAAATGAATGCCATTATAAAAACTTCAAATAACTAGATTGTATTTTCATGTAATAATTTAGAACTCTAAAATGTGAAGCTATTATAGAGAAAGAAAAGTAGGCAAGTGAATCATACTGCTATAGCAAAAAAAGTCAAGGGATGAGGTATACTAGATTGACCACTGATTTCTAAGTGCAAATGACATCAGAAGGGAGCTAACGGTGTGGGGAAAACAAAAGGGGTAAAGTAATTAAAATGTAGGATTAGAGTGAAAAACAGATAAAAGGATGACTTTAAGACAAATAAGGAAAAATAGAAGACACTGGTCAGAAAGAATTGCTACATTCAAAGGCTGGTCCAAGGTGTGATCATGGTATTAAGTGGCTCAGATAGAAATGGAAGAAAGCTCTGAGAAGCCACTAAATTGAGAGACATTGAGTGGATTATCAATATAGGCTTTGAAAAAGCCCATATGCAGGAGATCAGGCCAGAAGAAAGCAAGTGCTGATTCATCCAGGCCACTGGAAGTTATTATTATAGCCAATGATGACCTAATCAGATGGCATAGATTTCAGAGAGATGATGATGGTATAACTTCAGTAAGTAGTATTGGGAAACACAAAATAGGCTAATTGTTTTTCCCACAAATTGAGATGAAGGGTTTATAAGGCACAAAGTGTCATCTGGAAATCTAGTGAAGGCACTTAAAAGATTCAAATGAAGAAGAGAATGGGGAGAAGGTGGGAAGTGTGATCCATAACATTATAGGCCCTGGGATGGGATAAATAACGGGTGTGTGAGAGAGCTGAGCTGAATAAGGAAATAATTAAAGGTCAGCTATCATCCAAGATTTGCAGAATATGTTAGTTACAATGCATCACATAAACACAATCTGGTGCGTTAGTCATAATTAGATTATAGTTAGGTTAAAAATGATCTTGTATTAGTAGATTGCAAGTATTTTATAGAATTTAGCTAATAGGACATGATCCTGAGTAAAAAGAAATATCAAGAAAGACAAGGAATTATGTGTTATTTAAGACAGTGAAGGACATAGTTCATGAAATAAACATGCACTTCCATAGATTTTTGAGAATGATAAATAATATACATTTAAATAACTGCTGATACTAATTTATGTCAGCGGGGCCTTATATTTCCAGGTCTTTCTTAATACCAGAAAAATTAAGTAAATGAGCCATTTATAGAAGGATATTATTCTTTTAAAAAAAAAATTTATTTTATTGTTTTTGACAGAGAAAGAGAGAGACATAGAGAAGAGGGAAGGCCCAGAGCAGGCTCCATAGTTGTACCTCATCAGTTTTCGACATTGTCTGGTTCCACACAAGTGGATGGAGGCTGCACAGGGTGGGAACTGAACTGGGGGCTTCCTGCATGGGAAACACACCCCAGTTTAGCATATGGATCCAAATGGGCCAGGGCCAGGATTCGATCCTTGGTCCCCGGGTCTGCAAAGCTAGCACTCAATCCACTGAGCCACTCTGGCTTCCCGATATTATTCTTTATTATAAAATTTGGGGGAAGCCAGGGTGGCTCAGTGGGTTGAGCCCTTTTTTTAGCAGCCCCAGGGTCTGAGAATCGAATCCTGGCCCCAGCCCATGTGGACCCATATGCTGAACTGGCTTGTGCCCCAGTTTGGTTCTTGCTGGGGCCCATGTGGGAGGCCCAAAGTCTAGTTCCTGCCCTGCACAGCCCTGCACCCACCTGTGTGGAATGAAACTATATCAGAAAACTAATGGCATATGACTATGCAGACTGCTCTGGTGCCTCCCCACTTCTGTTTGTCTCTCTCTGTCTCTCCCTCTGTCAAAAAACAAAAAAAATTTTTTTGAAGAATTTTATGGGTTGATAGCAAATGCTTTTTAAAAATCATATAACCTACTTTTATCTCATATACAGTACTAGTACCTCCTAATTTAGGAAATACTGATTTAGAATTTTTGAATAAAGATTTAAAATCCTGTTTATCAATAGAATATATTATCTTAAAATGTTTAACCTATTTGTAAGTAATATGAAATAATTTTTACATTTAAAATTGTACGCTTCCATATATTTTTAAAAATATTATTATATTGTTAAATTTAATGGGGTGACATTGGTTGGTAACAATTAGATAGTTTCCCAATGTACAACTCCACATCACATCACCCATGCATCGCATTATGTGCCCACCTCCCAGTATCAGGTCCCCCTCCAACACCATACATCTGGTGCCCACTCCCCCCTCCCCCCACAACTCTCCCTCCCCTCTCTTCCCTCCTTTCCAGGTAAACACCAAACTATTGAGTGTGTCCATAATACGGGTGCCCTCTCCCACCTCCCCTCCCTCTCTCCCTCCCCCCTCCTCCCCTTCCCTCAG
>PVKE010043769.1:0-13251 GCA_004027555.1 Craseonycteris thonglongyai | reverse complement strand
ACCTTTGTGTGTTGTTCTGCGTTGTGTGGTTCTCTCAGTTGAGGGTGCTTCTCAGGGTTTCCCCTGTGGGTTCCTTTTTGTTCATAAGTCCCTTCCCAGGTAGGTATCTGGGTTCTCCTCTCATGCCGCCATCTTTTTTCTCTCTCTAATCTTTTTTTAAAAAGCTTTATTTTATTGTTTTTGACAGAGACAGAGAGACACGGACAGAGAGAGCCAGAGAGAAGGGGAGGGCCCAGAGCAGGCTCCACAGTTGTGTGCCATCAGTTTTCAACATGGTTTTATTCCACGCTGGTAGGAGGAGGCCATGGAGGGCGGGAGCTGGGCTGAGGGCCTCCTGCATGAGAGACACACCCACCTCAAGCCAGGGGCCAAACCCGGGAGCAAGAACCAAACTTGTGACCTCTCTCATGGGATGCACACCCAGGTTCAACATATGAATCTGCACAGGCCAGGGCTGGGATTCGATCCTCGGTCCCCAGGGTTGTAAAGTGAGTGCTTAACCCACTGAGTCATCCCAGCTTTCCCAATATGCTAATCTTAAAAAGAAACCTTCACAAATGCCATTGTACTAATTGTACTGTGATAGATTAATAATTATCTAAGAGAAGTAAATGGGGCAAATCTATGTTTTGTGTGAAGGTGAAGTGGAGATCAAATTTTTTATAAGCAAAATAATAGGTTAAATATACTGAATGATAATACTGAAATAATCTTTTGGGGATTCTCTTTATAAAGAGAGGAGGATCCCTTGATTTTCAGCATTTCAGTTTTCTGTCCTGTTAGCTAAAATAGAAATTAAAGAAACAAACAGGTGAAGAGAGCAAAGCAAACATGTCTGCGATCTGTGATAGGGGTACCCACAGTAACCAAGAATAGTGTATGAGAGCCCAGGTAAGGTAAGGAGGGTGTCACAGAGACAGTCTCCCTCTGATGGAGAGTCAGAGTCTAAATTAAGTGGGAAGTATATCCTCATGAAAAAGCAAACTGAAATGAGCTGTGAGATGGGAAAGCACTCAAGCAAGGGAGAGGACAAGACCAGTAGAGGATTTCAGAAGCAAGCAATATAAGCAGTGATTCGTAAGGAAAGCTGGCCTGACATGAGATGCCAATAGCTAAGCAGGATAAATAAGGTATCCCTCTGGGGGTGGTCTGGTGTGAAGTGTCAGAACTCGAGCAGGTAAAAAGGATCTGCATGCATGTAGTCTGGTACAAGAGGGAGAACCAGGAGTTCAAATGGAGTGAAGAGAGCAGATGAAAGTGAGGGCAGCCTAACACTGGATATCAAAGTCCAGGTAGGGTGAGGAGGTCATCTTGACAGAGTAACTTAGGACAGGGTATAGGACCCTAAATGGAGTGAAGAGTACATTCATACAGGGGGAGTTAGAATTGGAACAGAGTGAGAAGTTGCAGAGAATGAGTTGGAAGGGAAGACAGGAGACTGGCATATTCAGGATAAGATCTTTCCTAGGAGAATCCAGGAAAAAGTTTCTCAGAATCAGAGATGAGAGTTAACACATATGCAAAAGGAGAATGCTACAATGAACCCGATGGTTTTGAACTGGTGTTGGTTGTGCTAATAAGAACTCATCATTTTCACTATTTAGAGAGAAATATTGACATAAGTGTGTGTGTGTGTATGTGTGTGTGTGTGTGTGTGCACACGCGTGCATGCATGTCAATATTCCCTCGATCTATCTACTGTAAGGACTGGAAGCAGCAACACTCCAAAAGTAATCAGTACTCCTACCCCCTGAGTCTCAGTTGCTACCACTCTCTACATAAAAAAATCAGGCTACATGAGAGAAATGGCTGATTCTGCACCTGAGACACAAAGTACAAGATAAATTACAAATACTCAGTATGGGCTCAATATCCAAATTATATAAGAAACTAACACAACTTAATAACTAAAAAAATAAATATCCCAATTTAAAAAAAAAGTGACAAAGGAGATGGATATACATTTTTCCAAAGAGATATACAAATGACCTACATGCATAAGAAAAGGTGTTCAGCATCACTAATCACCAGGAAAATGCAAATCAAAACCAAAATGAGATATTAACTTATACCTGCTAAGATGGCTCTTATCAGAAAGTCAAAAGATAAGTGTTGGCAAGGATGTAGAGGAAAGGAAACTTGTGCACTGTTGGTGAAATGGCAAATTGGTACAGCCGCTATGGAAAACAGTAGAGAGGTTTCTCAACAAATAAAAATAGAGCTGCCTATGACCCACCAATTTTACCTCTGGGTATTTGTCCAAAGAAAATGAAATCAGAATCTCAAAGAGGTAAGCCCCCATGTTCAAAGCCTTATTTACAATAATCAAGGCATAGAAACAATCTAAGTGTCAATCAATGGATAAATGGTTAAAGAAAATGTGCCATATATATTGATACAGATATATATGCATATATATTTTTCTTTACTCATTCATATATATATATATACATACCAATACATACTAGTATTATATATAAATATATAAATAAAATATGTATTGTGTAATATAGAAATATATTTTATGTCTGAGGGCTGTCCAGAAAGTATCCAGCCATGTAATGTAAAAAATAGAGGCATTTATGGCTACATATTTTTCTGAACAGCCCTAATATATATAATAGAATTATATATATGTGAGCGTATATATACACAAACACACACGCAATGGAATATTATTCAACCATCAAAAAAAGAAGGAAATCCTGCCATTTACAACAATAGAGATAACCCTGGAGGGCATTAGTCTAAGTGAAATAAACCAGATATAGAAAAGAAATACTGGGATGCTGGGATAGGTCAGCAGGCTGAGTGCTTGCCTTACAACCACAAAGTCCTCAGATCAAATCCTGGCACCAACCCACACAAACCCATATGCTGAATGGTGGCACCACTGGTAACTGCTGGGATGGCAGTGAAGGTTCTTGCTTCCCATGAGGGAGGCCCTCCAGTTCAGTTCCCACCCTGAATGGCACCACATCAACCTGTGTGGAATGAAACTATGTCACAGCTAATAATGTACAACTATAGAGACTGCTCTGAGCCCTCCCCCTTCTCTTTCTCTCTGTCTCACTCACCTTCTCTCAAATAATAAAATAAAATCTTTAAAAAAGAGAGAGAGAAAAAGAAAACAATTACTGCATGATCTCACTTATATGTAAAATCTAAAAAAGTTAATCCATAGAAACAGAATGGAAGAGTGGTTACCAGAACCTGGGCTGGTGGAAATGGGGAGATGTTGATTAAAGTATACAGTTTCAGTTTTCAAATGATTAAGTTCTGAGGATAGACTGTACTGAATGGTGACTATAGTTAATAATAATGTATTGTATATTTGAAATTTGCTAAGAGAGTATACAAGGGGTAGTCAAGAAATTCACGGAATGAAGGAAACAGTAAAAATATATACATATATTTTCTTTTCAATATATTCATTCTTAACCCTAACACATATTTCAGATCTTTCAATAAGTTAATTTACCCTCAAAAAAAACCAAACAAAAACAACTTTGTTTTTGCCCTCAAATTGCTCAAATTGCAGATTTAACCTCTTCACCATCTGTAAATGTCTTCCTTCAAATCTGTTTTTCATATTTGGGAAGAAAGAAAAATCAGACAAAACCAGGTCTGGACAGTAGGGAGGGTGATTTAATGTTTGGAAGCCACAGTCATGAAGAGCAGCCATCGCAACATTGATTTTGTGCACAGGTACATTGTTGTGCAAAGGCTACACCCCTTTGGTCCATTTTCCTCTTCTTTTCTCCTTCACAGATTCTTATAACTGTTTCAGCAGATTGGAATAGTACTCTCCAGTTATTGTGACACCTTTATTCTTGTAACTGATCAGCAGGATACCCTCTGTATCCCAAAACACAGTAGCCATAATTTTTCTAGCTGACTGTGACACCTTGAACTTCTTAGGGGGTGGCCTGCCTTTTTCATGCCACTGCACGGACTCCAGCTTTGACTCAGAATGATGAACCCAAGTTTCATCTCCAGTGACAATCTGGTTTAAAACTTAATCATTGTTGTTTCTATAGAGGTCCAAACACTGTCATGAACACTTGACTCAATGTTTTTGAAGCTGCTTGAACATTCTTGGTTTCCATCTTGCACTGACTTTTGATATCCTTAGATGCTGACAGAGAATATTCAAAATGGTTGTAGGTGATACGCCAACCATTTCTGCAAGCTGTTCTTTTTTATTCAATCTGGCATCTTCCACTAGAAATTTTCAACTTTCTTGACAATGTCTGAGGAAGTAACCTCAACATGGCACCCTGGATGGAGGTCGTCTTCAATTGACTCTCTGCCTAGTGTGAAAGGCCATGGATTTCCTAGGGCAACAGTTCCCTTAAACTGCTAACATCTCTTCCAAAATGGTTTGAGGTGTTTTCCCTTGTTTTGTGAGGAACTTAATGATGGCACAAAATTCAATTGTATCCATACTTGAGTTTCCTTCATGTTCTTTTTAAAGATTTATTATATTATTTTTGACAGAGAAAGAGAGAGACAGAGAGAAGAAGAAGGGCCCAGAGTACTCTCTATGGTTTCAAATAATCAGTTTTTTATATGGCTTTGTTCCAAACAGGTGGGGGGAGGGGCCGCTCAGGAAGGAAACTGGGCTAGGGACCTTCCTCATGGGAGGCATGATCCCTCAAGCCAGGGGCCGAACCAGGGGGCAAGAACCCAACTGGGTGACTCCCACACGGAAAGCACGCTCCAGTTCAACATATGGGTCTGCACAGGCCAGGGCCAGGATTCAGTCCTCAGTCCCTCAGGCTACAAAGTGAATGCTTAACCCACTGAGCCATCCCAGCTTCCCTTCCTTCACATTTGAAGTATTTCTTTGGAAATATCTGAAAAAAAGATGAATGCACTTAGGCTAAAACTTAGCACATACACTAATAATAAGTCATACAGGGAAGCCGGGATGGCTCACAGTGTTGAACGTTCACTTTGCAGCCCTGGGGACCAAGGATCAAGTCCCAGCCCCAGCCCGTACAGACCCATATGCTAAACTGGGGTGTGGTTCCCATTTGAGAGGCCTCCAGTTCATTTCTTGCCCCCTGGTTTGACCCCTGGCTCGAGGGGGTATGCATCTCATGCAGGAGGCCCTCAGCCCAGTTACCTCCCTGTGCAGCCCATGCCCACCTGTGTGGAATGAAACCATGTTGAAAACTGATGACTTACAACTATGGAGACTGCTCTGGGCTTAATCCTTCTATCTGTCTCTCTCGGAAGCCATAAAATAAATCTTTAAAAAGTAAGTCATACAACCAAACTGTGTGCACTAGTACTCCCACTTATCCAATAACCCCAGCATTTTGCAAATTTCTTGGCTACCCCTTATCCTCATAGCTTAAGTCTTACCACAAAAAAATATATAAATAAATAATAAAAATAAAATATGTTAACTGTGATGTGATGGATAGTTAATTCAACTGACTGTGGCAATCACTTCATAATGTACATATATATCAAATCATCACGTTGTACACCTTAACTGTATATAATTTTAATTTTCAATTATACTTTGATAAAGCCATGATAAATTTTAAAAGATATACCAGAAAGTGAAGAAATGCTCAAATAATGGGACATATCCAATGAACACAAACACCAGCTTAAGTAGGCTACTGCTTGCCAAAGTGAGAAGAATTTGAGCACAAAGATAAAGTAGATAGTTTTTAGTTTATATAGATAAAATTTTACAAATTAAGCAATAGATTTCTGAGGAACAGAGGATATTTACACAGTTCCCAAGTACTCTCCCACAATATATTTATTATTTCCAACACAGAAAAGGCCTTCTTTACAGTGAAGGAATCTAGCAGACACCACCTTAAATTAAGTAATCAAAGTCAATATTATTAATAATGGGGCAAATTGAAATTTTGCACCACCTAATAGGATAAAATGAAAAGAATAAAACATTTCTTCTGTGGTTTCCAGATCAAGATGTCTAATCTGAGTGAAATCCTTAGAAAATGTCAAATTCATATTGAGGGAATGTTATGAACATTATAACACAAAACAACTAGTGGGCAATCTTCAAAAGTGTCAAGGTCATGAAAGTAAAAAACAAAACAAAACTGTGGAAATGTTTGACTAAAAGCATTGAAAAAGACAAAACAAAAAAATGTAATACATAATTCTGAGCTGGCTCCTTTTACTATAAAGAATGCATTTGGGACAACTGGCAACACTTAAATGGAATTTGAGATGTCTCTAGATGTATCGTAGTTGGTTCCTTGGTGGATCATGATTATGTGAGAGAATGTCCCAGTTTATAAGTTTTAAAGACTAAAGTACCTGGAAAAGATAGATAATCAAATAAATAATTAAAAATGATGAGGGAGAAAAATCTTTATTTGTACTGGGCTTCCAATTTTTCTGTAGGTTTGGGATTCTCTAAAAATAATATTAACAATAAATAATTTGAAAATCATTAAAATGTGTTAAAAGGTTGATGCAAGTACCAAAAAGGAGGGTATGGTTTTAGCTAAACTGAAAATATATCTGCCAATGTTTGTACTATGAAGAGTTGCTATGCCTAAGTAGTGTTGAATACAACTGATGATATTAGTAAAACTTTGGTTGTTCCAAATCTGTTTTTTATAAATCATCTCAGGTAGGTAGGTAATCCAGCCTGGTAGTGACTGGTTGAAGTTCAAATATAGTAGACTGATTTTACCCTTGCTAACCAGAAGAGTCATAAATATTTTAAAGAAATAGAATACTTCCATAAAAATACATTCTTGATATAACAATAGGCTGATAATATTTTCTTGAGACCAAAAAGGGATATCAGAATGACAAAAAAGTGATAGGGTTATGTAATATTCCATATTCATGAAAAAGTAGGATGATAACATGAAAAAGTAAGATGATAAAAGCTTTACTGTATGAGCATATTAAGCTGACAATTATTTTTCAGTAACGTAACTCATACAAAAATTTAGGTAAATTTAGCAGGGGTTGTATTTCGCCACAATTGTACCCATATATGTCTCTGATTCAGTAATCTTATGCAGCAAATTTCGATCTTTCAACACCTTATCATACATCTTCTCACTCCATGACACAATTTTGTTTTACAACTAACAGCTCTCATTGTCTCAACACTTAATCTAGATTTCTAGATTTCTCCTTTGAGCACATACTATTACATATACATTATTATATACATAACAGAAAATATTCTTTTGACAGGTGCTATACTTACTGAAAAACAAAGAATAAACCCTACCATATTACAAAAGTCTTAAAAGTCTAAATGCTTTTCACTCATTCCAGAAAAAAATCTTCACCCATCTATTAGATAATGTTTTCTTTATTCCATGTATCCAACTGCCTCTTAATTGTTGATTTTATGAGGGTCCACTGATTTAATACACGAGTTTCTTCTGTTTCTATGTGATGAGTTCTTGTTTTGATCTATCCTGTATTTCTTTCCATTCAGGTGTCTTCCTTAGTAGCACACACTTGAACTTCTCAGTGTTTCCTATATTACACTTCCACTTGTTCATATAGTCTAAGCTAGTTTCATAGAAATCCTCAACTACTTCAAGAAAACTTAGCCTCATTAGTTTCTCCTAAATCTACTAACATTTTCAGTTGTTAGTAGTTGCAAACACTTCGTTTTTTCTGGACTCTAAATTGTTTACAAGATTTTCAAGGTTTATGGCTACTTCTGTAGCTGAAATATTATCTTTTTCAATTAAACAAATGTAAGTTTGGAACATAGGCACCTGATCTCTCACATATATCAGTACAATACATGCAAAATATCACATGAGCAGTAAAAACTTCCACATGGCATATAACGCTGAACACTCTAATGCAGGACTACAGTGGCCAGACTGCAAAAAATAGTAAACATACACCAAAAAGAAAAAAGTAAAAGCAATGAATACCCTAACTGCTATCAAAAGTCAGTATATGCTAATGTCCCACTAGAGAGTTCAGCTGTAACAAAAAAAAAAGAGTTAACAGCCTGTTGAACTGAAATATAAGTTTGAAAAGTCTGAATCAAAATGACTGTATTGCAGAAAGAATCTCTATGGGTGGACTAACGGTAGAAATAACAGTAAGACTCACAGTCACTGTGTCCCATACTCCTAAGCAGATGCAAGCAGCCAGCCAGGTGGGCCTGTTGAGTATGTCCTGTGCATCAAGACCCTCCTGACTCCCACACACTGAAACAGGCTTACGTAGTAACTGCCTCTGGAATTCCCTGCTGCTGCAGATGAGCAAGGGGGCAGCGCCTGATCCTCACCAGTTCAAGAAGCCTGCCCCTGACTTGATAAAGCAAGTGGAACTTCCTCTTTCCTCATACTAGTAGTTTTACTGCATGCAATGAATAGCATAGAAGCTTATAGTAAGTACAAAACCCACATTCAGTTTTTCATAAAAAATTAAAATTGGGACAAAACTGACATTTATATTAAGACAATGGTATAGCCAGAAATATAAAAAATGGTACTGTCTCATTTCAAATGATCAGCCTATATCACAAGAAACATTAGAGATGATGGAATAGTTGCAAAATTTTGGCCAGCAAATCTCTTAACAAAGATTCCACACCTATCATATTGAACATTTCTTTCCTCTGTTTCTATTATAGTATCATAGGCGTTATTGATCAAGACAGGTTTTCAAAAAGTTGCTGGTACAACTGAAAGCTATGCAGAAAAGCTTTACTGTAATTTCTAGAATTTAGGTGTCTGTGTCCAAGTACGGCAAAAATAACCTTCTGACAACCAATGGTATCTTCTTTATAAACCCTGTATGTTATACCACCTATGTGAGAATTAAGAACTCTTATCCCAAATCTAAAAGAAGAGATGGATTCCCAGCTTGCCTGTTTTTTCTTCACCACTACTTGTACCACATCTAAAAGATAAGAGATTCAAAGGAACTGACTGATTTGGTTACTCAACTCCACCTGTATGTGACCCTACATACTCTGCCAAAAGATATATCAATATGATAAATTACCCTAAACCATAAACCGCTTTTTAAAGATTTATTTTGTTTGAGAGGTGAGAGAGACAGAGACAGAGACAGAGAGAGAGACAGAGAAGGGGAGAAGGCCCAGAGCAGTCCCCACAGACATACATCATTTCTTGTAACATGGTTTCATCCCACATAGGTGGACATGGGGCCGTGCAGGACGGGAACCAAACTGAGGGTCTCCCTCATGGGAGGCAAGAACCTTCACCATCTTGCCATCCCTGAGGTTACCAGTTGCACCATAGTTCAGCATATGGGTTTTTATGGGCCAGGGTGAGGAATCAAACCCCGGACCTCATGATTGCACAGCAAGCACTCAACTGCTAAACTACCAACATCCCAACCATAAACCATTTTAATGGATCCAAACAAACCTGGTCTATAAATGAATTTTTAATTTACTAAACTTTTATATATTACTATCTTAAGAAGAGTCCTAACAAAGAGAGCCTGGGGCGCTACTTTCTCTGCTTTTATGGTACAGTTTGAACAAGATATTTTATAAGCTTAGCTTTCGCAAAATAACATGCAGATTTGCAAAGATATTAAGTAAAGCCTAAAATAAAACAATGCTTTAAATGCAATCTGATATAGTGGCCTGCAGAATAATGTAAGAATCAAAGAGTAGACTCTGGTAATTTTCTTAAATAGTCCTACAGCCATGATTCTAAACCTCTTTTCTGTCTTCAACATCATTCTTACTACATAACTGTACTATTCCTCATTACTGCAATGAATTTTCAATGGGGGAGATACATTTAATGAACAGAATATATTTAATCTGGATTCTGGGGTAACTTAATTAGAAGGTCATAATTTTACTTAAAATAAGGTCAGCTTCCTCTAATTTTTGATAAGCAGTGGGAAATAAAATGTCTATGTTAAACTTTTGATTAAAAATAATTAATGTATATTATATTTCCATACTCAAGGTTGAACCCTAGGTGAGGTTAGTATAATTAAATTGACATTACATCTGGATTAAATTTTTTAATTCTAGAAGAAAATGTTCAATTACGTGAAGGATATTACCAAATGCTTTTGTTTTATTTTTGTTTGGTTTTTTTTTCTGGTCCTTTAATTTGTTCATGCTTTACTAAAATTACTTCACAGATTTTGTATTTGGTGTACTGGTATGTCCTGGTCATTTGATTTAATTTAGAAAATAATCTCTGATTTGGTCCTTTCAGAATCCCCTACCTTTTCGTATATTTGGCACTAAAAATTTCCCTAAAATTAATTCTTATCTACCAACTGATACAGTATTAAACAGTTAATTAAACATTGCCTATCATTGTTAAATTCTTGTCAGGGTCTGCCTTAGTCCATTTGGAC
Organism: Craseonycteris thonglongyai; assembly: GCA_004027555.1. NCBI lineage: Eukaryota > Metazoa > Chordata > Mammalia > Chiroptera > Craseonycteridae > Craseonycteris > Craseonycteris thonglongyai. Next base: position 2,898 of record PVKE010043769.1, on the reverse strand, counting down.
TACCAATAACCAAGCACCATAAACTGAGGGGCTTGTAAATAACAATTTTTTTTTCTCACAATTCTGGAGGCTGAAAGTCCAAGATCCAGGTGGCAGCATAGTTGAGTGAGGGAGAGCTTCCAGGTTGTGGATTTCTTATTGTATACTCACATAGTGGGAGGAGCTAGGAATCTCTGTGAGCTCTCTTTTGTCACTACTTTAATTTATGAAGGCCCCACCCTCATTACCTAAGCACCCCTAAAAACCCCATCACTTAATAACTTCACAGTGGGTATTAAGATTTAACACATGAATTTGGAAAGAACACAAACATTAAAAGACCATAGTAGGGGGAAGCCAGGTTGGCTCAGTGGGTTAAGCACTCACTTTGTAGCGCCGGGGACCGAGGATCGAATCCCGGCCCAGGCCCATGTTGAACTGGGGAGTTCCCCCATTTCAGTTCTCTCTCTGTCTCTGTGTCTCTGTATCTCTGTATCTCTCTCTCTCTCTCTCTCTCTCTCTCTCTCTCTCTGTCAAAAACAATAAAAAGAAATATATATCTTTGTCTTTAAAAAAAAAACAACATAGTAGAATCTCAAAATTTAAATCAGCTTTCAGAATAAAATTTCTAGCATTATATAGTAGACTCACTGTTAACCAGAACTCAAGCAACCAGTACTCTCAAGCAACTTGGCAAGATTTTTTTGCCAGTTGCTTAAGTTCCAATTAATAGAGTCTACTTACATTTATCCAGCATCTACCAATCCTCATGGATGCCAGTTAACTGAGAGTCTACAGTATTTTTTCTTTTACCTATGTTATACTGGAACAGTATCATCCTAACTAGTTAAGAGGGTTTTTTGACCTGTCCTTATCTTCTAAGTACCTAAAGGACAGAATGACAATTTCAGTGTTATATAGTAGAAATCAGAAGAGTCAAATTTGATTCTTCATTTTTTTATAACATATTATTGGATAAATTATATAATCTCTTGTCCTCAATTGTTTATAAGTATTGATATTTCCATTGCAGAAACTAAGAAAACTAAAGTTACCAGAGGCTCAATAACTAGCCCAAGGCCAGAGAGATAGTAGCAGAGTTGTGATTCAAAACTGTATCTGCCTGTACTAAATATAAGTATTTGTTTATTTTATTTTATTTTATGTTCTACAATGATATTAATTATTCGGCTTAATAGAAGGTTCTTATCCAAGTTATCTCAACTTTTGAAGTAATAGAATACACTCTGTTCAGCTATGCCTCAGTTTTGATATTAGAAACTAGGATAAATATAAAGATGAAAATAATACAACCCTTTTCTTCAACAAATTTACAGTGTAGAATAAAACCAGCAAAATTTGGGTAGTAGGTAGCATGCAGATGAAGGATATAAGGCAACCTTTTTTCTTTTTTCTCATTGATGTCAAATTGGCCAGAGGTTACCCTTCTTTTCCCTCACTTACTTTAGCATTTAAATCTCTCACTGAAGGTGGAGCCTGCAATACGTGAGAAAGCAATAAATTGTTAGAGAAATTTGGTTTCAGGTCACATGCTACCATCATTGGCTCAGTCACAGAGAAAGAACACACAGAGGTTACCTACACATTTAAGGTTTTTGTTTGTTTGTTTGCTTTGTTTTGTTTTTTTTAATTGGATTTCCAGGTCAAGGGATTTATTTTCATGTTGAAATAAATGTATTTAATCAATTAATGGAAACTTCACTAAAGACAACAAACATCTCAGTGTTTATGAGACTATGGTAAGATGAGATTTTCAAAGAATAGAGATGAAAGGTGAGGATTCAGAGACAAAGAAAGACTGATTCATTCTCTAGAATAAGAATCTTCACTTATCTCAGTGGCCATTAAGAAAGTGCCAAAGATGGGACTTTAGCTGAGCCTAGGGATATAACTAGCTAAGTTTCAGAGACTGTCTTAAAAATGACTTAAATAGGGAAAGCTGGTATGGCTCAGCGGGTTCAGTGCTCGCTTTGAGGCCCCGAGGACCAAGAATCAAATCCCGGCCCCGGCCCATGGGGACCCACATGCTGAACTGCGGTGTGCCCCCAGTTCAGTTCTTGCAGGGACCTATGTGGGAGGCTCCTGGCCCAGTTCCTGCCCTGCATGACCCTGTGCCCACCTGAGGAGTGAAACTATATGGAAAACTAATGTCAACTATGGAGACTGCTCTGGGCCCTCCCACTTCTCTCTGTCTCTCTTTGTCTCTGTCTCTCTCTGTCAAAAATCAATAAAATAAATCTTTAAAAAAAAATGACTCAAATACCTTCAAAATGACTCACACGCCATATTCCTTGTTAAAAAATGCATTATATGAGAAACATTTATTTCAGAACAATATGAAGAAAACCACCCTGGAAACTATAAAATGATTTATTTTGCAACAAATATATTAGTAATTATTACTCCTTGGTGTCAATATATAATTATATTGATTATAATTATTCACATATTTGTACATTGTGATGAGTATAAGCTCAGAAATGCAGTTTTAAAGAGTCTAATAGAGATAGTAAGTTTAGTTACTGCAAAGGAGCCCTGATTTATAAATTAAAATGTCAATATATGAACTAAAACAAAAAAATAAAGCAAAAAAAGTAACTAAAGATAAAATTATTTTCTTGGAGAGCAAGATGGCGGCATGAGAGGAGAACCCAGACACCTACCTGGGAAGGGACTTACGAACAAAAAGAAACCCACAAGGGAAACCCTGAGAAGCACCCTCAACTGAGAGAACCACACAACGCAGAACAACACACAAAGGTTAGAGGAAAAAGGGGAGAGCGGGAGAGGGAGGGAGAAGGAGCAGTTTGGGGACAGGAACGGAGCGCGGAGCGCGGCCCGGGGCTGGCAAAAACAAAGGGGGATTGGGGGACTACAGCCAAAGTGGAGCTAGACCCA
>PVKE010043768.1:0-13246 GCA_004027555.1 Craseonycteris thonglongyai | reverse complement strand
ACCGAGGATCGAATCCCGGCTCCGGCCCAGGCAGGACCCACGTGCTGAACTGGGGAGTTCCCACAGTTCGGTTCTCTAACTGTCTCTGTCTCTGTCTCTCTCTCTATCTGTCAAAAAGTAAAATAGAAATAAATATGCACTGAAGACAAAAAGATAATTTCTCTCTATAAATGTGAAAAGATAAAAAAAAAAAAAAGTCCCAACAACAGCCTGCTGTCTCCCAGCAAAAGACCAGAAAAGGGGTAGCCTAACAAGACAGAAAATTTAAGAAAATCACCCCTCTATTGCAGCCAAACACCACAGGAAAACTGTGGCCCCCACCCACACCCATAAAGGCCAAGGGGTGAGCCTAGACTTCCGCTCTGTCCGGGATGAGGCACCCCAACCTCCCCACCAGGGTGGCTTCCAAGAAGGTCAAGTAGGGAGTAATAACTTACACCCCAGCCAGCTGACAGTGAGGCCTCCCACCCTGCAGGGTCAGTGGAGACCACGTAGGAGGAGCCTGGACTTCCACCCAGATTGGCAGTCACGAGACATCGCTCAGTGTCCCTGCTGGGCCTACTGGGGAGTCAGAACTCTCACTCTCCAGCACTGAGGAGGCCACTCCCATGAGATGGCAGAGGACCCTGTGGGACACTGGAGCTCCCACTCTCACCCAGCAATAAGGAGAAGCGCCCGCCCTGCCCCTCCCATCAGATGTCAACAGAGGCTGAGCCGGGAACTTGAACTCTTACCTCCATCTGGCAATCTAACGCCGAGCCTCCCCTTTCGATGCCAGAGCATTGTCAGAGGCAGCTGGGCAAACTAGAAGGTTTAAATAACATCCAAAGTCTCAAAATCACACAAAAATGTCCATATTTCCATTGAAAATCATTCATCATACCAAGAACTGGGAAAATCTCAAACTGAGTGAAGAAAAGAATCAGCAGCTGCCAACACCCAAAAGACAGTGGTGTTAGAATTATTTGAGAAATATTTTCAAGCAGCCATGCTAAAAATGCTTTAACAAATTATGAATATACTTGAAACAAATGAAAACAAACAAACAAACAAATAATAGAAAGCCTCAACAAAGAAATAGACCTAAAGAAGAACCAAGTAGAAATTTGAGAGCTGAAAAATATAATAGCTGAAATCAAAGCTTAGTGCGTGGTCTCAACAATATTAATGGGGAAGCTGGGATGGCTCAACGGGTTAAGTGCTCGCTTTGCAGCCCCGGGGTCCAAGGATTGAATCCCAGCCCTGGCCCATGTGGACCCATATGCTGAACTGCGGTGTGGCCCCAGTTTGGTTCTCCCCAGTGTGAGCTTCCCATAGGGAGGCCCCTGCCCAGTTCCCGCCCTGCATGGCCCCCACCCACTTGTGTGAAATGAAACTGTTGAAAACTGATGATGTACAGCTATGGGGACTGCTCTGGGCCCTCCCCCTTCTCTCTGTCTCTCTCTGTCTCTTTCTCTCTCTCTGTCAAAAACAATAAACTAAATCTTAAAGAAAAAAAAAGAAGGTAGAAAGGGAATATGAAAATAAGTCCAAAGCATGCAGAATTATTAAAGATTTAAGTAGACATTCACCATCATATAGAAAAATACACAGCAATTGACTAGTAAAACTAATAAATCTGCTTCTTTAACTGGTTTGTTAAAATAGACCAATCTTTGGCAAGTCTGATAAAAAATAAAGGAGGTGGCAGGGGGTGGGGAAAAGAAGAGAGGAAGAGAGTGAGAGATAAAAGAATATACAAATAAATAATATTAGAGGTCATAACTACAGATATGGAGATTTTAACAAATGATAAAAGTATAAATGTTCAAACTTGGCAATAATAAATTTGAACAGTACATGAAATAGATATTTATTAGAAATATCAATTACCAAAATTGATTCAAGATGTAGAAACCTCACCAGAGCAATAATTATAGTAGAAATTGGAAAGGTATTCAAGGAGCTAGTCCCAAAAGACATCAGGTCCAGATGGTTTTATTGGTGAATTCCACCAAGCCTGCATAGAGTGGAAAATCCCTATGATCTCTGACTTTTCAAGAGAATATAAAAATTTCCAACTTATTTTACAAGGCCAGCATAACTGATAACATAATAAAACAAAGAAAAAGTCCCTCAAAATAAATCTATGGACCATTCCTTTTTTTACTGTTTTCGACAGAGAGAGACAGAGAAGGGGGAGAGCCTAGAGCAGTCTCCAAAGTCGTACATTAGCTTTTTTGTTTGTTTTGTTTTTTTGTCTTGTTTCACAGGTGGGCGCTGGGACCCACAGGGCAGGAACCAGGCTGGGGGGCCTCCTGCATGGGAGCTGGGGGGCCTCTTACAAAGGAAGCACGGCCCTGGCAAAAGCCAAATTGGGGGCCTCCCACATAGGAAGCTCACCCCGGTGAGAACCGAACTGGGGGGCACACCTCAGCTCAGCATAAGGGTCATCACTAGCCAGAGCCGGGACTCCATCCTTGGACCCTGGGGCTGCAACCAAGCGCTCAACCTAGTGAGCTGACCCATCATCCCCACTTTTTTTTTCTCTATGTGTAAATGTTTGTACTCCTAAAAAAAGATCTATTTAATTGTTTGAGAGGAGAGAGAAAGAGATAAGGAGGGAGGGCCCAGAGCAGTCTCCATAGTTGTACATCATTAGCTGTGACATAGTTCCATTCCACACAGGTGGCTGTGGAGCTGTGCAGGGCAGGAACCAAACTGGAAGGTGAGACCCTTCACTGTCATCCTGGTGGGTACCAGTTGTGACACAGTTCAGCATATGGGTTTGCAGGGGCCAGGGCTGGGATTCAAGTGCTCAACCTGCTGAGCTATCCCAGCATCCTTAAATCTCTGTACTTTAAAAAATAAATTTATTCAGGTGACATTGGTTAATAATAATGTTATGTAAGTTTCAGGTATACATCTTTATAATGACATCTGTGTATTCCATTGTGTGCCTACCACCTGAAATCTTCATATATTTGACCCTCTTTATCCACTTCATTCTCCTCCCCCCCCCCCCCCACCAGTGCCCTTCCACTCTGGTAACCACCATTCTGTTATCTGTATCTATGAGTTTGTTTTTTGTTTGGTTTGTTAGTTCATTTGTCATGAGTCAAACCATGCAGTTCTTGTTCTTTTCTGTCTAACTTATTTCACTTAGCATATTGCTCAATCCATAGTGTCACCAATGGTAATATTTCCTCTTATATGACTGAGTAGTATTCCATTGTATACATGTATATTTACATCTTCTTTATCCAATCATCCATCAAAGGACACTTAGGTTGTTTACATATCTTGGCTATTGTGAACAATGCTGCAATGAAAATAGGGGTACATATGTATTTATAAATAAGTGTTTTAAAATTTTTTCGGGTAGATGCTTATAAGAGAAATTGCTGGGTCTATTGGTAGCTCTATTCTTTTTTATCTTTTTTTTTTTTAAGATTTTTTTTTTATTGTTTGAGAGAAGGTGAACCAAACTGGGCATCTCCCACATGGGAGGTGAGAAATCTTCACTGCTCTTGTAGTTCTACATATGGGTTTTGCACTGGCTAGGGCCCAGACTCAATCCCCGGACCTCCTTAGGGTTGCAAGTCAAACACACAACCTGCTGAGCCATCCCAGCGTTCTTGGTAGCTCTAGTCTTAATTTTTTGAGAAACCTCCATACTATTTTCCATAGGAGTGACACCTATTTGCATCCCCACCAGCAGTGTATGAAGATTCCCTTTTCTCCACAGCCTCTCCAGCACTTGTTATTCCTTGTTTTGTTGATTATAGCCATTCTAACAGGTATGTGATGGTTATCTCATTGTGGTTTTGACTTGCACTTTTCTTGTAACAAGTGATGTTGAGCATCTTTTCATATATCTGTTGGCCATCTATACGTCTTTGTTGGAAAAGTGTCTTCATGTTCTCTGACCATTTTTTTTTTAAGATTTTTAAAAATATATATTTATTTATTTATTTATTTTTGACAGAGAGAGAGAGAGAGAGAGAGAGAGAGAGAGACAGAGGCAGAGAGAGAACTGAGCTGGAGGAACTCCCCAGTTCAGCATATGGGTCCACACAGGCAGTGACCATTTTTTTAAGATTTATTTTATTGTGTGTTTTTTTTTAAGATTTACTTATTTATTTATTTTTATTTTTTATTTATTTTTAAGATTTATTTATTGTTTTTGACAGAGAGAGAGAGATACAGAGTCAGAGACAGAGAGAAAGGGGAGGTCCCAGAATAATCTCCATAGTTGCACATCATCGGTTTTGCCACATAGTTTTATTCCACAGGTGGGCGCAGGGCTGCACAGGGCAGGAACTGGGCCAGGGTCTTGCCCAGGTGAGAACTGAACTGGGGGCACTCCCCAGTTCAGCATATGGGGCATCATGGCCGGGGCCGGGATTCGATCCTTGGTCCACGGAGCTGCAAAGTGAGCGCCTAACCCACTGAGCCATCCCGGCTTCCCCTTAAGATTTATTTTATTGTTTTTGACAGAAACAGAGAGAGACAGACAGAGACAGAGAAAAGGGGGAGGGCCCAGAGCAGTTTTTATAGTTGTACGTCATCAGCTTTCAACATGGTTTTGTTACACACAGGTGGGTGGGGGCCATGCAGGGCAGGAGCTGGGCTGGGGCCTCCTGCATGGGAGGCAAACCCCCTCAAGCCAGGGTCCGAACCGGGGGGCAAGAACTGAACTGGGGGCCTCCCGCATGGGAAGCACACCTCAGTTCAGCATATGGGTCCACACGGGCTGGGGCCAGGATTTGATCCCTGGTCCCCGGGGCTGCAAAGAGAGTGCTTAACCCGATGTGCCATCCTGACTTCCCCTATTTTATTGTTTTTGGCAGAGAGAGACAGAGACAGAGAAAGTGGGAGGGCCCAGAGCAGTCTCCACAGTTGTATGTCATCAGTTCTTGCAGTGGTTTCATTTTACACAGGTGGCGTGGGGCTGTGCAGAGTCGGAACTGGGCCAGGGGTCTCCCACCTGGGAAGTACGCCCTGGTGGGAACTGAACTGGAGGCCCTCCACATGGGAAGCACACCCCAGTTCAGCATATGGGTCTGCATGGGCTGGGACTCGATCCTTGGACCCCAGGGCTGCAAAGCGGGTGTTCAACTTGTTGACCCGTCTCAGCATCTCCTCCCTGCCCATTTTGTAAATCGGATTGTTCGTTTTGTTGTTGTTGAGCTATGTGAGTTCTTTATACATTTTGGATGTTAGCTCCTTATCGGAGGTATCATTTGCAATGATATCATTTGGTTGGCTGTATTTTCATTTTGTTGATGGTTTCTTTTGTTGTGCAGAAGCTTTTTAATTTGATGTAATCCCATTCATTTATTTTGCTTTTACTTCCCTTGCCTTTGGCATCAAGTTCACAAAAATCCCTCTGAGGCCGATGTCCATAAATTTAGTGCCAGTGTTTTCTTTTTGTGTTTTATTGTTTCACGTCTTAAATTCAAGTATTTAATCCATTTTGAATTAATTTTTTGAAGGTTTATTTTATTGTTTGACAGAGAGAGAGAGAGAGAGAGAGAGAGAGAGAGAGAGAGAGAGAGAGAGAGAGAGAGAAAGGGGGAAGGCCCAGAGCAATACACCATTACTTTCGACACAGTTTCATTATGCAGGTGGATGTGGGGCTGCACAGGGTGGGAACTGAACCAGGGGCCTCCCACATGGGGAGCATGCCCCAGTTCAGCACATGGGTCTGCACCAGCCAGTGCAGGGACTTGATCCAACCCACTGAGCTATCCTGGCATCCCCTTGAATTAATTTTTGTATGTGGTGTCAGATAGCAGTCTAGTTTTGCATGTGGCTTTCCAGCTCTCCCAACACCATTTATTGAAAAGACTTTCCTTTCTCTATTGTATGCTTTTGGTTCCTCTTTTGAAAATTAGTTGCCCATATTTGTGTGGTTTTATTTCTGGGATCTCAATTCTTTAAAAAATGAAATTAAAAAAAAATTTCCCCTATCCTTCCATCTCATCTATTTTGGCAATTATCAGCTTGTTCTCTATATCTATGTGTCTATTCTCTATATGGGCTCTCAATTCTGTTCCATTGATCTGCATGTCTGTTTTTATGCCAATATCATACTGTTTTGATTGCTGTAGCTTTGTAGTATAGTTTGAAGTCAGGGAGTATGATACCTCTTGCTTTGTTCTTTTTTTTCCCTCCAGATCTGCTTTGGCTATTTATAGACTTTTATGATTCTATACATATTTGAAGATTTTTTTCTTGTTTTATTTATTTGAAAAATGCCATTGAGATTTTTGATAGTGATTGCATTAAATCTGTATGTTGCTTTAGGTAACATAGCCATTTTAATAATGTTAATTCTTCTAATTCATGAACATGAAATATCTTTCCATTTCTTTATGTCTTCTTCAATTTTTTTCAACAATGTCTTGTAGTTTTCAATGTACAAGTCCTTCACCTTCTTTGTTAAGTTTATTTCTAGGTATTTTATCCTTTTTGTTGCAATTATAAATGGGATTGTTTTCTTCATTCTCTTTCTGATGTTTCAGTGTTAGTATATAGGAATACAATGGATTTTTGTGTATTAATCTTGTATCTTGCAACTTTACTGCACTTGTTTATTGTTTCTAATAGTTTTTGGTCGCATCTTTAGGGTTTTCTATGCATAGAATCATGTCATCTGCAAGTAACAGCAGTTTTACTTCTTCATTCACAATTTGGACACCTTTTATTTCTTTTTCTTGTTTGATTTCTCTGGCTAGGACTCCAATACTATGTTGGATAACAGTAGTGAGAATGGGCATCCTTGTCTTGTTTGATTTTTTTTTAGATTTTATTTTTGGCAGAGAGAGACAGAGAAAGAGAGAAACAGAGAGATAAGGGGGAGGGCCCAGAGCAGTCTGCATAGTTGTACATCATCAGTTTTCGACATTGTTTTATTCCATAGAGGTGGGTGCAGGGTGGCACAGGGCGGGAACTGGGCTGGTGGCCTCCCACATGGGAAGCACACCCCAGTTCAGCATATGGGTCCACACAGGCCAGGGCCGGGACTCAATCCTCAGACCCCGGCACTGCAAGGCAAGTGCTCAACCTGCTGAACCATCCCGACATCCCCTACTCTTTTTTTTTTTAATGTGTTGAGTCTCAGCTCTGAATTTCTGTTTCATGGTTACCATTAAGTTTACGTAAAATGTCTCACACATACAATAGTTCTTTTTCTTCTGATTGCCTCTTATTTTCATTCACCTGTACCTGTTTAGTTCTTCTCCTCCTCCCCTTTTGTCTAAAAGATAACTTTGCTGGATATATTGCCCTTGGCTGATAATTCCTGTCTTTCAATATTTTGAATATTTTCTTCTACTCTCTTCTGTCTTATAATTTTTCTGTTGAAAAATCTGATGATAACCTAATAGGGTTTCCTTTGTAGGACATAGCTTTTTTTTCCCCTGCCTCAAAAATTATTTGTCAATGATTTTTGAATAAAATGTTTGAATAAAATGTGTCTTGGAGAAGGTCTCTTTGCATGATATAATTAGGTGTTCTTTTACCTTCTTCTATTCTAAAGCCAAGTTCTTTCCATAGGCTTGGGAAGTTCTCATCAATTATTTCTTTGAGTAGGCTCTTTGTTCCCACTCCTTTTTATATTGCTCTTTCTAATTTAGTCAGGTAGTACTTATAGTTATTTTATTTTTAAAAAGTTCTTAGTTCTCTCTCTCTTCTTCCTCCTGGGTCATTTCTAGGTTCCTAACTTCAAGCTTACTAATTCTCTTTCCATCTGATCTGCTCTATTTAAAATGCTCTCTGGTGTATTCCTCATCTCCTTTATTGAGATCTTCAACTCCAGTATTTCTTTTTGGTTCTTTTTTATAGTTTCAATCTCTTTGGTAATAAAATACTCCTTTTCATCCTTGATTTTATTCCTGGGCTCATTGAACTGCCTTTTTGTGTTTTCATGTATATTGTTGAGTTTCTTCATAACCACAATCTTGAATTTTTTGTCCTTTCAATCACTGTCTTCCATGACTTCGAGTTTGGTTTCTGGAGACTTTTTATTTTCTTTCTGGGCTCTCAAGTTACCTTGGTTGTTTATGGTATTTGACGGATTGTTTCTTTGCCTGCATATTTGAAGTAGTGAACTCTTTTCTTGTTTAGATACTGTTTTGCTCTCAACAATTCAGCAGGTTGATAGGAAGGGTACCGGTATTTTCTTTTTTGCTATGCTGCTTGGGCATCTCCGCTTTCTTTTTTTTTTTAATATATTTTTATTGATTTATTTTTATTTTTGACAGAGAGAGAGATACAGAGACAGAGACAGAGAGAGAACCGAACCGGGGGAGCTCCCAGCCCAGCACATGGCTCCGCACGGGCCGGGGCCAGGACCCGATCCCCGGTCCCCGGCGCTACAAAGTGAGCGCTCAACCCACCGAGCCATCCCGGCTCCCCCATCTCCGCTTTCTTTACCTGGCTCTGCTGAGGAGTGAGGGGCAGAGGATGTAAGTTCACAAACTCACGGCTCTACCTGCTTTCCAGTAATGGCAGTTAGCACTGCTGTGTTATTTTAAGCTTTCCAGCCAATTCTACTCCACTCTGCCAGGATGAGGAGAGCGGGAGATACCTTTTCCAGAGAAAAACTGTTTCTGCCCCTCTCACACTCCAGGCCATAGTGTAAGGGCTGCAGCCTGACTGCTCGGCTACCACTCACTGGAGCCAGTGGGTGCTGACTTGCATCAGCGGCTACCATCTGTGTCCTTTCCCCTGTTCCACTTCCCCTTCTCGTTACAATATGCTTTGCCTTTATATATCCCAATGTGTAAATATATTTTGGGCACGTTTGTGTGTTGAGCAGGAGAGCCTTTACTGGGTTATAGTTGTCTGACTTGTAAATTTAAATAGAGAAACAATGGAGTCTGCTCACTCAGCCATGATGTTGATGTCACCCCAAGCCACTCCTGTTTTCCAACTTAGATGTAAAAGTTCTAAATACAATGCGTAATTTACAATGGCCAAGTAGGGTTCTTCCCGAGTATTCAAAGATGCAAAATTAGAAAAAATTCAGAAAGTAAAGACATAGGATCATTTCAGTAGGTGCTAAAATATATGAATCTCTTTCATATATCTACAAAATCCTTCAACGTATGAATCTTTGGAGAAGCAGAACTTGGCTCCCATTATAGAAGCTGAAAATAACAGATACTTGCTTTTCCCAGACCCCCTTGCAGGGGCCACAGGTACATGACCAATCAGACTCATACTCAGACTTTGAATGAGGAGCTCATATCACAGAAGAATGGTTCAGTGTTCTCTCTCTGCAGCAGGGAGGCTGTGGAACCACCAAGTTCCCGGCTCAGCAGCTAGAGCGGTGCAAGCTTCAATGACCTGAACTTGCAGCAGGAGCAGAGTTCTGCTCACCAGACTGGTTCTGCAGCCTGGTCTGGGCACTGTTCCTGGCCACACAGTTCCAAGTCTGGTTCTCTAGCCCTCACTGGGAAGTCTGTGAAGTAACCAATGTGTTTTTAATAAAATCCTTTTCAGCCTGTATTAGCCAGAACATTTTCTGTTGCTTAAAACTAAAAACCCTGATACTAATGCGGCAAAATCAACAGCCTCAGGGGCCTTATTCCACATCATGGCCTCTATGCAACTTTCTACCTTACTTTCTGCTACTTGCTGCCTCATTTTCTTCACATTTTCAAAAACTTTTTGCCGCCAGCAAATTATAGAAACAACAGATCTATGGATTAACTGCATCTGGTTCAATGTCCACCCCTTGTCCAGTCACCAGTGGTACAGATAGGAGCAGGTTCATGTGGGTGTGTGAGAGACAGTAGGTGAGACATTCTCATGATTGAAGGGGCAGTGGACCAACAGACATGGTGGCTGAGTCTCTGAAACAGGCACCTAACCTGGTGTTCAGAAGTCCTAAAAGGCTTTCTACGGGAAGAAATTCCAGCCTGGAATTTTCCAGATAAGTATGAGTTAACAGAAAGAGGATTAGGGGTAAGAAGAGAGTCTGGGCACAAGAAAGAGAACAGTCTAGAGCGGGGGTGGCGAACTATGGCACGTGTGCCCAAAGTGGCTCGCGGAGCAATTATTTTAGCTTGCGGAGCTGTGAATACCATTTAAAAAATTGTTTATGCTCTTATAGACATAAAAATAATCTATACCTCTATCTCACTTGATGGGTTGGCACGCGAGTCAAGCGAATATACTCTTATTTCATAAACTTTGGCACTCAATCGCCAAAAGGTTCGCCACCCCTGGCTCTAGAGTGAAGGCTGGAGAGTTTAAGAGATGGCGCTGGACAGGTGGGCAAGGGTCAGATCACACTGTACTGTACAGACCACGTTAGGAATCTTAGACTTCCTTGTCAGAGCTATAAGGAGTCACTGATGGGTTTCAAGCAGTGAAAGGATTTGAGCATTTCCAAACTTCTGAAAGACCAGGGAACAGGAAGAAGGGAAGTCAGAATGCTGGGACACCAGATGAGACGCTGTTGCAGTGGAACAGTAGAGAGAAGATGGCACCTTGGACTAGAAATGGTAGCGGTGGGAATGGAAAGTGGATCTGAGATTAGGATATAAAATCAACAGGACTTGGTGGCAGGTTGGATGTGGAGATGAGGGAGGGGAGGAGTTAAGGATGACTATCAGGGATTTTGTTTGTATTGATTGAATGGTTAGATAAATGAGTAGATGATGGTACCATTCACCAAGTTGGACAACACAGGAGGATAAGCTACTTGGAGAGATATGATGAGCGCAGTTTTATTTTTAAAATATAGTTTATTATTTGAGAGAAGGTAAGAGAGAGAGAGACAGACAGACAGAAGGGAGGGCCCAGAGCAGTCTCCATAGTTGTTGCACAGGCTGGGACAGAATTTGATCCCTGGACTTCACAGTTGCAAGGCAAGCGCTCAATCTGTTGAACTATCCTGGCATCCCCAGGAGCTCAGTTTTGAATATACTGTTTTAGTGCCTTTGGGACATCCAAGGAATCCAAAAGATAGTGGGACATATGTGTTTGGGTCTTAGGAGAGGGGTGTGAGCTAGAGATAAAGATTTGAGAGTCATTGGAGTATATAGGTGATGGTTAAAGGCAAGGGAGTGAATGAGGATACTGTCAGGAGTTTGTGTAGCATAAGAAGAGAATCAAAGAGCCAGTCTGGGGGGCAGGTTAATTTTCATGAAGGGCAGAGGAAGAGGAATTCACAAAGGAGGTTAAGAAGGGCCAACCAGAGGGGTAAAAGGAAAACCAGGAAAATTAGTCTAGAGTCCCAGTGTGGGTGTGGCCATGGGTATGTGATCTACAGAAAATAAGAGGATCATAATGGAGAAGTGTGTCCAGCAGATGTAGAGGGGTGGAGGCTGGGGGGACCTGGTGACCTTGGAAAGAACTGGAGGAGTGGGAAAAAGAAACTAGCCTATTGTTGGGTGAAAAGGCCTGGAGAAGTGAAGGTTAAAATCAGGCAACTCTAAGAATGTAGCTGTGAAAGGGAAGTGAGAGTGGCAGTTGGAGAGGTTTGGTTAGAGGTGTTCACTCCCAATCACCCCAGTATAGAAAGTGGGAGAGTGCAGAGCCCAAGGGAAGGCTTGGGGGAAAGTTGTGGAAGGGGGTGATAACAGCCTGTATCTGGGAGGGAGACTGTTCACTGGGCCACAGGAGTCCCTATCAGGCTGGCATTTCCGACCCATCCCCTTCCCCTTCCTGCCTGACCCTGGGCCTCCCTGAGACTGGAAGAAAGAAGGAACGAGTCGCCCCCTGGAAGGAGCTCTGTGCCCACCGAGGTTGTTCTGCCCACCTGTAAGCTGGGGCTGGGGTTGGGGAGGAGGGCGTGGGGAGGGATAAGGGTCAAGGGCCTGGAGCTGGCAATTTAGGCTTTGGGGGGCAAGGGTAGGAGAGGAGAGTGGAGAGGATAGGAGGTGTGGGCGCTGAGTTTCTGGAAGAGATCCTGGAGGCTTCAGCAAGGGCGAGGGCCTGGGGGGAGTAATGTCGGAGGCCAGTGGGGTGGCCACTCAAGCTCCCCTTGCCCGCAGGTCCCCATGCCTTTCCTCCTCTTGCTGCTCCTGCTGCCAAGCCCTTCACATCCCCAGTCCACCTGTGAGGTCTCCAAAGTGGGCAGCCAGGTGGAAGTGAACTGTGAAAATCAGCAGCTGAAGGCACCGCCTCTGCATCTGCCAGCAGACACAACCATCCTCCGCCTGGGTAAGAACCCCCTGGGCACCTTCTCCACGGCGTCCCTGGTGCACTTGACTCACCTCACCCAGCTGTTCCTGGGGGAGAGCCAGCTGACCAGCCTGCAGGCTGATGGGAAGCTGCCCCGACTGGAGACCCTGGAAATACCCAACAATAAGTTGAAAAGCCTGCCCTTGCTAGGATGGGCACTGCCAGCCCTCACTACCCTGGATGTCTCCTTCAATGACCTGGCCTCATTGTCTCCTAGTGCCCTGGAGGGCCTGAGCCAACTCCATGAGCTCTTCCTGCATGACAATAAGCTAAAAAGCCTGCCCCCACGGCTCCTGGCACATACAGTCCAGCTGAGAAAGCTTGATCTGGCGGTAAACAAGTTGGCAGAGCTGCCCCCTGGGCTCCTGGATGGCTTGGAGGAGCTCGACACCCTCTACCTCCAAAGTAACTGGCTGCGAACAATACCAAAGGGCTTCTTTGGTCACCTCCTCCTGCCTTTTGTTTTTCTCCATGGAAACCCCTGGTTCTGTGACTGCAACATCCTCTATTTCAGTCACTGGCTGCAGAACAATGCCAACAATGTCTACTTATGGAAGAAGGGTGTGGACGTCAAGGCCATGACCCCCAATGTGGAGAGTGTGCAATGTATCAATAAGCCCAAGACACCCGTCTTCGCCTACTCAGGGGAGGGCTGCCCCCCCCCAAGTAATGAAGGTGACCTAGACGACTATGACAACTATGAAGAGAACCATAGGGATGATAAAATGCCTGCCACAAGGGCTGTGGTCAAGTTCTCTACCCACACCAAAGCCCATACAACCGGCAGGGGCCTACTCTATGCAGGCTTGACTGCTTCTCAAGACAGCCAAATGCCCTACTTGCTCCCAACCCAAGCGTCCACTAAGAAACAGACCATATTTTCTACCACCACATTCTCCAAAACTCCAAAACACACTATTGAACCTACCACCACCCAGACCACCCCAGCGGCCACCACCACCCGGACCACCCCAATGGCTACCACCCGGACCACCCAGACCACCCCAGCAGCCACCACCACCCGGACCACCCCAGCAGCCACCACCACCCGGACCACCCCAGC
>PVKE010043767.1:0-13252 GCA_004027555.1 Craseonycteris thonglongyai | reverse complement strand
CCCCCCTCTCTGCTCTCTCTCTCTCTCTCTCTCTCTCTCTCTCTCTCTCTCTCTCTCTCTCTCTCTCTCTCTCTCTCTCTGTCAAAAATAAATAAATAAATAAATAAATAAATAAATAAATAAACAAACAAATAAATAAATAAATAAATTTAAAAAATAGGGGAAGCCAGGATGGCTCAGTGGGTTAAGTGCTCACTTTGCAGCGCCGGGATCCAAGGATCGAATCCCGGCCCTGGTCCGTGAGGACCCATATGCTGAATTGGGGAGTACCCCCAGTTCAGTTCTCTCTCTGTCTCTGTATCTCTCTCTCTCTCTCTCTCTCTCTCTGTCAAAAACAATATAAATAAATAAATAAATAAAAATGAGAAAAGGACATAGGATTGCTAACTTTAGGGGAAGCCAGGATGGCTCAGTGGGTTAAGCGCTCACTTTGCAGTGCCGGAGACTGAGGATCGAATCCCGACTCTGGCCTGTCCAGAACCATATGCTGGGCTGGGAGCTCTCCCAGCTCAGTTCTCTCTCTGTATCTCTCTCTCTCTCTCTCTCTCTCTCTCTCTCTCTGCCAAAAATAAATAAAAAAAAATAATAAATAAATAAATAAATAAATAAATAAATAAATAAATAAATACCTTAAATATATTTTGGGGAAGCCGGGATGGCTCAATGGGTTAGGCGCTCACTTTTCAGCCCCAGGGACCGATGATCGAATCCTGGCCCTGGCCCATGCGGAACCATATGCTGAACTGGGAGCTCCCCTAGTTCAGTTCTCTCTCTGTCTCTGTATCTCTCTCTCTCTCTCTCCCTCTCTGTCAAAAGTAAATAAATAAATAAATATTTTTTAAATTTGAATATTTTTTACTAAGAAGAAAATTTCACTTTAATTAATAAAGAGCATCATTTTTTTAATTCATAAAATGAAAAGTTTAATTTATTGTGTTTTAGTACCAAATATATGGTGAAATGTAAACTGAAATCAATCAACTACTTCTGCTGTCAGCAAATATAGACAAAAACTTTTAAAACTGATGATTGAATTTTTATATTTCACATTTTTATAATGTATCATATTGTGTTTTTTTTTAATCTCTGCTGTTTAATTTTTTAATTATGGGATAAAAAAATGGTTACAGTCTGCTTCATGAAAATATTCACCCATCAACAGCACCATTTAGATGTGACTTGTTTTTGTACCTAACCAAAAACAAATTAAATTCAATCTAATATACATGACAATACATATTCTCTTTGGTTATTTCTCTTGAGACAAAGTTTTCTACTTTATTAGAGTGAAAATCAACTCAAGGTAATTTTCAAATCAGATAAAGATAATGTTGGTATAAATTAGCAGCTATACAAGGTATAACAATAAAGTTCAGGAATTGGCCACTGTATGCTGAAGTTGGCATCACTGTACAAACAACCTGGTAAGATTTCATAACTTTGGTGTATCAGTGTCACACAGCTGTGTTCATGTCAGTGTGTGGTGGTGTCTTGCTGAGTGGTGTTCATTGCTGTTCTTGAATGTTTTTTGTGCCTTTGTGAGAATGTTGGAACTTGAATTAGAGCAACAAACAAATTTTACATTTCTTGTTAAACTTGGCAAGAGTGGAATTGAAATCAGGGACATTTCAGTCCAAGGTGATAGGGACAAAGACATGAAAAAAATGGCAGTGTACAAATGGATGAAACGTTTTTCTTTTTTTTAAATTTTTTAAAAAAACATATTTTTATTTATTTATTTATTTAGACAGAGAGAGATACAGAGAGAGAACTGAACTGAGGGAGCTCTCAGCTCAGCATATGGTTCCGCACGGGCCGGGGCCGGGATTCGATCCCTGGTCCCCAGCACTGCAAAGTGAGCGTTTAACCCACTGAGCCATCCTGGCTTCCCCTGAAACGTTTTTCTTAGGGGGAGAAAGTGTTAATGCTAAAGAGAAGTCAGGGCAGCCAATAATGAGCAAAACTTCTGAAAACATTGCAAAAATTTGTCAAATTGTGTGTTAATATTGTCAGCTGACTGTGAGACACATAATAGACCAAGTAAACATTGATAGAAAAACAGTTAAGAATATCTTAACTGAAAATCTTGGCATGAGGAAGATGTGTGCAAAAATAGTACCAAAAGAACTAACCAATGAACAAAAGCAAAGGAGAGTTGAACTTTGCTGAGACCTTTTGGAGAGGGAACACAATGTTCTGTGTTGTGTTGTCACTGGTAATGAATATAGGTGTACTAATATGACCCTGAAACAAAGCATCCAAATGTACAGTGGAAGTCAGACAATTCTCCACAACCAAAAAAAGTTCCATCAGCCCAAATTAAGAGCAAAACTGATGTTGCTAACTATTTTTGATATCAAAGGGATCGTTCATTATGAATTTGTTCCAAATGAACAGTCAACCAAGCTGACTATTTGGAAGTGCTGAAAAGGCTGTGAAAAAATTGGATGAAAATGACCTGAACTCTTCACCAACAACTCATGGTGCTTACATCACAACAAGGCACTAGCTCACACAACACTATCTGTGAGGGAGATTTTAGCCAGTAAACAAAGAACTATGTTGGAACAACTTCCCTACTCACCTGATCTGGCCCCCACTGGCTTTTTTTTACCCAAAGATAAAAGAAATATTGAAAGGGAGGTACTTTGATGACATTCAGGACATCATAGGTAATATGACAATTGTTCTGATAGCCATTCCAAATAGAGTTCCAAAATTGCTTTGAACGGTGGAGTAGGCACTGGAATCTGTGCATAGCTTCTCAAGAGGAGTACTTCGAAGGTGATTATAGTAATAGTCAGTTATAAATTATGCAGCACTTTTTTTAGCATGAAATCACAAACTTAATTGTAAGACCTCAAATGCACTTTTATTCCCCTCTACTTTCACCTTTGGTTTTCAATATACCCTTTATTGTTATCAACATCACTAATCAATAATTTAGAAAAGAGTTTTTAAGTAAAAATAATTATGGTTTAAAATTGAATAGAGCATTAAAAATTCTCTTTATAAAATGCCGGTGTTCAGTTTGATAAACTGAATGTGTGTTCATTTGACAATCACTAATATCAAAAACAGTTTGTTTTTAATTCTTAAGCAGTTATATTTTAAATAGAATTAAAAAATTGAAAAAGATAAATTTACCATATTTATTATTGTTAATCTCTGTGTATTTTATAGCAGTGGTTGGGAAAACTGTTTTACAATAATAGCTATGTGACTAGTCATAATAGGATCTGGCTAGTTATAAAATGATAAAATATGCATAAACAATTGAGACCTCAAAGAAAGACAAGGAAATGTAGAGATTGAAGGATATTACATAAAGCTTTGAAAATGAGTAGAAACTGAACTACTGGAAGGCAAAGAAAAAGGACTTCTAGGTAAAGCAAACAGTGTAAAGAAATAAATATTCAAATTTCCTGAATTTCTGCCAACTCAAAAAGTAGAAAATAATTTTTAATGGGAAATAAACATAAAAGAAAACTGGAAAAACAGAATTAGTTAAATGCTTGGCTAAGATATCCAGTCATTAGGGATTGGGGAGATATTGAAGATTACAAAAAGAGGTAGGTAAAATTTATTCTCAGCATTATCATGTTTCATACTTTCCACTTGATTTGTATTTTTTTTATTGTTTTTGACATAGAGAGAGAGAAAGAGAGAGAGAGAGACAGATACAGAGACAGAGAGAGAACTGAACTGGGGGAACTCCGCAGTTCAGCATATGGGTCCGCGTGGGCTGGGGCCAGGATTCGATCCTTGGTCCCCGGCGCTGCAAAGTGAGCACTTAACCCACTGAGCCATCCTGGCTTCCCCATTGATTTGTATTTTGACTCTCCTTATTCTTCTTGAAAATTATGTGTCTCAAGGTTGTAAGAAATAATATTAGAATGATAGTATTACCCTTTGTTCTAATGTTACTAATATCATCTTAAATTTTTGCAATCCCTTGCTTTCCATGACTTCCCATTTTTATATTCCTTTTCTAGAAGTTATATATTTTTGTTTTCTTTTCTTTTGGCCTTTTAGACACACAAAATATACACTAGTTTGAATAAATTATACACAGTAGCCAAAGGACAGTGTTGTCTACTATTGCTACTGGTGGTTAAAATGACACAATGAGGTAGTGATCTCTTTGACTTAATGTAGGCTATACCAAATCCTGTTTGAAAGTACAAGAGTTCAATGAGAAATTTTAAGGCAAGGCTATAGGTTTACTACTTGTCTATTAGACCAAAAGAGTCAGATAAAATACAAAGTCCAAGGTAAAGAAAAATAGCTAGCTCATCTTTCCAGCAAAAGTTAAAACTCTGAAGACTGTGTGGATCCACCATAGTGAGGAAATTGTGGAAACTTCTTCATTTATGGATCTCACTAGTCTTGCTAATGTATTATTTTCTATGACTGCTCATTCAGCAGTGCACTATGTGAGTCAATAGTATGAGTTTTAACCTGGATCCACGCAAACAGTTCTTGAGTGACTTTTTGTTCTGAGACACATCACGATTGTGGAGCATGAGGATATTTTTTCTTCAATATTTCCTCAAATATTTCCAGAGCCACCACAGGGAATAACAGTGTACTTGATGTGGAGCCTACTATGCATTTTTCAATGGAGGAAGATTGCAGAAGTTATAAACGTTAAGTGCTATGCCTGGTCTAAGAGCCACAGATGCCAATAAATTGTTGAGCATGTAATAATGTAATTTATTTACTTTAACTTCTAGTTTAAATAGTCTGGGTTGTGTATGTGTGCATGCACATGCATGTTTGTAGTGGGGAAGAGAGGTTGAATTGTGTACTCATTGAGAGATGTCATTATTACTAATGAAGAAAAGCCCAGCAAAAAGAAAAGAGAATTTCCCTAATTCATTTCATCTAATTATTGACATAGGTTTCCATTCAGAATAGGTGAGAAATTAGTCTGTATAGATGGCATTTAAACTCTGCTACTCAGTTCAGCCAGCCTGCTGTTTTAAACTTGCTTGCTTCTTTCCAGTCTGTGCTGATGACATTCCTTACTCTTACTTAGCTTCTCTGATTTTAACCTCAACCCTTATCATTGGACTTGATTTTTATAGGTTCTTTACTTGGAATATTATTGCTTTATCTTGTGGTCTATGTTTAGACTCATTCCATTGAATAGTAGGGCTTCTTCATGTTTTTAGGGGCAAGTTTTCAGTGAGGTCTCAGACCTTGGAAAATTAATCTTCTTCCTTCGTTGGCACTCAGATGTTGCCCCAAATGACCAGCCTGTGCTTAATAGTTTGGGGTTTTAAAATAAAGATAATTTGGCCTCTTTAACTTATTGATCACTTAGTAAAATGCATTTTAAAAGACAGTTGAGTATTCAAAGGTATTTTAAGAATTAATTAACGAGATCTCATGTTTAAGTTTGTGAACTCATCCTAAAAAAAGGGCTACATACCTCAGTGCTGAATATCACTACAGTCGCCTTTGAAGTACTCGCCTTGGAAAGCTTTACACAGTTGCCAGCACATAGTCCAACCTTCAAAGCAATTTTGAAACTCTTTTTCTGGAATGGCCATCAGAGTCGTCATCGTATGATCCTTGATATCCTGAATGTCATCAAAATGTTTACCTTTCAATTTTTTTTTAATCTTTGTATAAAGAAAAAAAAAAACATTGGGGGCCAGATCAGGTGAGTAGGGAGGGTATTTCAATACAGTTATTTGTTTACTGGCTAAAAACTTCCTCATAGTGTGCTGTGTGAGCTGGTGCATTGCTGTGATGCAAAAGCAATGAGTTCACTTTTTGTTTTTTTCTGTCTACATAAACATCACAGTTAAACAAGTTAAAGAATAATACTTTTTATACCCTTACCTGGTATATCTATACACTGTGTTTGTTTCTTTCTTTTGTTTTCCCTTTTCCACATTTTTTTTACTTAGAACTTCCTTCCTTGTCCCTGAAATATTATCCCAACTTTCCAGTTCAAGGACTTTACACTGGAATGTCCCTCAAATAACCACATGGAAGATATTAGTAGATATGTATTATAAGAGAAAAAAAGGGAAGCAACTAAGAAGCCCTAGCTTGATTTAAAGGAAACACCTGGTCTCTTAATATTAGTGACATATTTAAAAAACAAAAAAAGACCTATGGAATTTTAAAATTAAGTTAATGACAATACAATGACCACAACATAGAAATGGTGACTTTAGCTGTTAAAATGTTAAGGCCTAATTTTTGATCAAGACTTATATAACATTACTTCATCAAACAAACTTAGAAACCATAAGAGACTGACAGTCTTCCATATAAAGACATAGTTGCACTCAAAATTCATAGAGCAGAAAATAGTTGTTTTTTTTTAATGGACATATTTGTGTTTTTGATGAATAGAGGAAGAAGTTAGGCCTATAATTGTACTTGTAAACCTCTATCTTTCTATAAAGTTAAAAGTCAACTTTGGACTCATCTTGTTCACAAACAATATTTGAAAAATCACTTTTATTATGGTTCTCTTTATCTTTCAAGTTTGTATTTTGGACTTCTCAAAAGGTGAAATAAAGATACAATGACCTTATGTGATAATTTTCTAGCTTATGTTTATCATTTTATCATTTGGACAGCAAATCACATTAGATATTCAGTCCAAAAGGCCTTGATGAATAGGAAAGAAAACATGGAGTTTACATAAAAAAATGAACATATATATGAATATTAGAAGTTGGACACTAAATCAAAGGTTAGATTCAAATTGAAAAAACCAAGGTTGAAAGTCACTGGGAAAAAAAAAATTCATGAAATTGTGTTTGTTTTTTATACATTCCAGTAAACAAGCAAGAGGAAACTAATTAGATTTATTTCACTATAATATGTTAGTTATAGAGTTAAGAAATCTGTAGGATCAAAGAAATAATATAAATCACTAACTCTAAAACTGTCACTTCTACTTTTTTTGATGATATCTCAAATGAGAACTCTATTTCCTTGCATTAATGTCAAATAGGGGAATTGTCACATTATAACATAAATTTGCTTGGATTTGCCAGTTACTACTCAGTAAGTTTATTCTCATTTAACACAGTGCCTGTCACACTGAAGGCCTTCTACAAAAATTGACAAGACAAATGATTTTATTGAGTTGTGTGATTACCAGAATGGTCAACTGTGAGATTAACATGCTACCAAGGTGACAAAAAGTCATTAAGGGAGAGCTGGTAACACTAATACACTGAGGACAAAAGTCACTCTCTTCCTTTTGAGCCATGTTAACTCTGGGCCTATGAGAAAACTAGTTTAACTTACCCAATAATATTAACTCTAGTTTAGTTTATCCAATAATATTAGTGCTGCCCACACTCTAATGAGTAGCAAAAAAGCCCTAACAGCAAAAGGTGTATGTGACCGTTGACTCTCCCTGAAGGGAAGTGGTTGTTTCTTTCCAGTCATTACTGTGTTCAGATTTTTTTTGAATACATGGATTTGTCAATACTTTAATGTAATAATCAACTGTCAATCAGTAATTTAATTGAACCCTGATTCTCTATACAATTGGTTCCCAAGTGGTGATACATACAGTCCCGTGGGTACATGCTGGGTCATTCAGAGGTACACAAAGAATAATCAGTAATGGTAAAAAAACAAGTAAAGTAAAAAAATACAAAATGTTAGTTATGAAACAATAAATGTGAAGTTTTAATCACCTTTAATGGTGATACTTCAAAATTAGATCCCTTTAGTAAATGATGGTTGGTGAGGCCGTGTCTATGAACGCTTCCCTCAAACCACTCTTCTACCAATCATTATACACTTTCAGACCAATTCACTTGAGAAGTTTCTAGAACTTCCCCAAACATATAAACATATCCCATAACCAGACTGTTTAATTAGTTTAGTTATCAACTGAGTAAAAATAAGTGCATTGTCTTTAATCGTGATTGTTTTGAAGTATTTTTATAGATTTATTTTATCATTTGAGATACAAGAAAGAGAGACAGAGACACAGAGAGACAGAGAGAAGGGATGAAGTCCCAGAACAATCACTATGGTTTTACATCATTAGTCATGACATAGTTTCATTCCACATAGGTGGAGGTGGGGCTGATGGGGGCAAGAACTGAATAGGGGCCTCCCACATGGGAGACAAGAACCTTTACTGCTGAGCTATCCTGACAGTTACCGGTTGTGCCACAATTAAGCATATGGGATTGCATGGGCAGGAGCCAGGAATCAAACACTGGACCTTATGATAGCGAGGTAAGTGCTCAACCACTGAGCTATCCAGGCTTCCCCTCACATGTTTTTTTCTTAGATTAATGTTTAACGTAGTTGTAGTTATTATTGTTAGTGATTTTTAAGCATGTCAGTTATGGATCAGTGGTGAAAACAGAAATGGTTAAAAAAAAACAAAACTTGATGTGGATTATAACTTGTTGCCAAGTACTTTTCAACATGTGTCCACAGCTATAAGTATACCCACACAAGGAGATAGTAAAAAGGTGTGTGCCTCATATATAATACTACACAAAAGAAAAAACATACTCTGAAGAATTTATTAAATATGTTTTCATATGTAGGGGATGATGACTGTTTTAAGTCTTTGTGTGTTTTGTGTGGGGAAATATTATCCAACAGTTCATGAAATCCTCTCTACTCACATGACATTTAGAAACTAAGCATCCTATGTATAAAAACAAAGAAATACATTATTTTTTGGAGCTTAGAAAAGCATTCAATTGTTACTTTATACATGATGTCAGGAAAGAAAGATAATTAAGAATGTAGTTGAGTCTTTATATTGTATTACTTATTGTATAGATATTTGTGGTAAAGACCACACCATAGCTGAAGATTTAATTTTTCCTTGTGTTAAGGAAAGCATTTTGTTGTATGTTTGGTGTATAACATGTCTGCAAAATTAATTCTATCTCTTTTTCAAATGATACAATGTCTTGATGAATTTTAGGAAATGTCTGACAATGTTGAAGCTGTAGTAGTAGATAGAATTAGAAAAAATAAGTTTTTTCCATCTAGGTTGAAGAATGTATAGATATTACTGATTTATCTATTTTGCTCATCATCGCAAGGTACTTGGTAGGAAATAAAATTGAGGAAAACTTGTTGCTCTGTTACTCATTGACAAAGGATACCATGGGCAAAGATATTTTTAAGGCAATCAATGGTTATTTTATTGAAAAGAATGTTAGTTGGTTGAATGCATTGATGTAGGCAAGCCTATAACAGTTGTTTCATAGGCCTATGAAGTTGAGTTAAAGAAGTAGCTCCCATGTCACTGCTGCATTCATAGATAGTCTTTCATTCAAGACTCTATCTTGTGAACTGAAAGATGTTTTTGATGACGCTGTAAAATTTGTAAATTTTAAGTCACAAACACAAAACTGCAGATTATTTAAAGTGCTGTATAAAGAAATGAACAGCATTCATAGCACATCAATTTTGCATGCAAAGATAAGGTGGCTATTCCACGGTAAAGTACTTACACTGATGTTTGAGTTAGATGTGAAATCCAGGTATTTTTTGAAGACAATCCTTTTCCTCTTGCTCCCAAGTCTCAGGACAGTGACTGGCTTCAAAGCTTGTGTATTTATCGGGTTGTTTTTTTTTAATAAACAAATTCAACTTGGGACCTTGAAAAAGCTCAATCACTATAGTCAAAGTAACTGACAAAATTAAACCAATGATTAAAAAACTGGACTTTTGGAAAGCATGTACTGAAAGAATTCAGCTTGAAGTTGCTGAAACTTTGCACTTCTTATCCGAGAATGACTTGCACCTATTTCAAAATGTGAAAGAGAATGAAGTAACTTGAAATGTCTTAAAGTGTCTTTTTACAAGTATTTCTCTCAATGTGGAAAAGAAAACAACTGGAATCAACGAATCAATGAAAAAGAAGAGATAACCAAACTTCCAACCATTTCTTCTTTAAATTCTAATTTTTTAGAATTTTTTTATTGTTGCATTTATTAAGGTGTCATTGGTTGGTAAAAATTACACAGTTTCCAGGTATACAATTTTACATTAAATTGTTTATGCATTGCAATTCATGCTAACCAACCAGAATCAGCTCTTTTTCCATCACTACATATTTGATGTCCTCTCCCTAGTCCCCCATCACTCTCCCACCCCTCTCTCCCTTTACCCTCAGGTAACCACTCAACTATTGACTGTGTACATGAGGTTTTGTTCCTGTTTTACTTTTAGTTTATATTCCACCTATAAGTGAGGCCATATGTTTCCTGATTCTTTCAGTCTGACTTATTTCACTTATTAAGATGATTTTGAGGTCCATCATGTTGTCACAAATGACTGTATTTCATCATTTCTTATTGCTGAGTAGTATTCCATTGTATAAATGTACCACAACTTCTTAAGCCAGTCATCTGTCAAAGGACACTTTGGTTGTTTCCATGACTTAGACACTGTGAACGGTGCTGCAATGAACATAGGGGTACATATGTCTTTGCAAATTAAGGTTTTCAAGTTTGTTGGGTAGATACCCAGAAGAGGGCTTGCTGAGTCATATGGCAACTCCATTCCCAATTTTTTGAGGTATCTCCATACTGCCTTCCATAGTGGTTGTATCAATTTACATTCCCACCAGCAGTGTATGAAGGTTCCTTTTTCTCCACAGCCTCTCCAGGACATGTTATTTCTTGTCCTACTGATTATAGTCATTCTAATAGGTGTGAGGTGGTATCTCATTGTGGTTTTAATTTGCATATTCCAAATTGCTAGGGATGTTGAGCATTTTTCATACATCTGTTGGCCATTTGTATGTCTTCATGGGAGAAATGTCTTTTTGTGTCTTCTGCCCACTTTTAAATTAGATCATCTGTTTTTGTTGTTGTTGAATTGTATGAGTTCTTTATATATTCTACACCACGGATTCCCAACCCCGTGCCCGCGGGCGCCATAGCGCCCACGGCCCAATTTGTGTGCACCCGCCATTATTTGACTGCATCAGAAGTTTTTCATAAACACTAAGTAACACTATAATTTATTTTTATACATTTGTTAGAATTTTAAAATATTGTTTGAGTATCTACACAGGTTTATTATATTCGTTGGTATGTTTGCGATATCGTATGTATAAGTTTTTCCCTAGCTTTCGCCTTTGTACATGTCGCATCTTGTTTAGCCCCTGCACTCTTTAAACTCTCCTCCACCCAACCAGGAGACGCGAAGTTGCCATTTTGATTGCGGTTGCTGGACTGATCGGGTCGTGACGGTTAGCTAGGATCACAGTGTTTTGATATATTCGATTTTAAATGAACTAAAAGCGAGGTAGGTAATCTATTATTATGGTGGCAATTTGATATGATATTGTAGTTCTATAACTATTTTTATTTTTGTTTTTTTAGTCCTAAAATGAGTGGACCAAATAAGAGAAAACAAACCTATAATTTTAACACAGACTGGGAAACATATTGTTTCATGAATTTAAAAGGTAAATGCGTTTGCCTGTTGTGTGGCAGTAGTATTGCAGTGCCGAAAAAACATAATGTTGAACGTCACTTTCAGACAAGTCATACCACTTTTGATACGAATTATCCACTTAAATCTGACGTAAGAAAGAAAAAAATAAATCAACTGAAATTAAGTTTAACTACTCAACAGACTGTTTTCACTAGACATGTGGAAAAATCTATAAAAGCAACCATTGCTTCTTTCAAAATTTCCCACATGCTCACAAAGAAGAAAAAAACCTTTCCAGGATTGTGAATTGTTAAAAGAAGCATTTCTGACTGCTGCCGATTGTTTGTTTGAGGAATATTCTAACAAGCGTGAGATTATGTCGGCAATACAAGACCTACAGTTGTCAAATAACACAGTCACAAGAAGAATACACGCAATTTCAAAAGACTTGCAAACTCAGTTAAAGACTGACTTGGAAATATGTGACTGCGTCTCTCTGCAATTTGACGAGTCAACAGATATAGCAGACACTGCACAGTTGGCAGTTATGGTGAGAATGGTATTTAGCAACTTCACAGTAAAAGAGGAGCTGTTGCAAATATTACCAATGAAAGGACAGACGAGAGGTGAGGATATTTATAAAACTTTCAGAACATACGCCAGGTCGATAAACATGCCTTTGCATAAGTTGTCTGCGATAACTACCAATGGGGGCACCAGCAATGATTGGTAAAAACAAAGGATTTATTGCCCTTTGCAGGAAAGATGAATCATTTTCAAACTTTATGTCCTACCACTATATTATCCATCAGGAAGCTTTGTGTTGTAAAATACTGCCCTTTGAACATGTTATGAAAATAGTCACAAAGATAATCAACTCTATTCGAGCAGCTCCATTGCAACACTGACTTTTCAAGGCCCTGTTAGAAGATACTGAAGATAAAGAACACGACCTCATCCTGCATACTAAAGTACATTGACTCAGTAAAGGTAAAGTTCTTACAAGATTTGTGAACTTAATTGAAGAAATAAAAACATTTATACATGATAAAAATGAAAATTAGGATGAACTAACAGACACTTGCTAGCTGGTAGATTTGGGTTTTCTTGCTGACACCATGGAAAAATTAGATTCTTTCAATTTGGAGTTGCAGGGAAAAGACAAAAATATAGCTGAAATGATAAGCTCTGTAAACGCATTGAAAGTGAAATTGACTTTGTTGCTATTACATCTGCATATCAAGTCTCTCGTGCACTTCCCATATATGAAGAAAATGCTAGGTAACAATGAATTAAACGTGTCATTATTTATTGAGACCCTGCAAGTGCTTCAAAAACAGTTTGAAGAGAGATTTCTGCAGTTTACAAATATCGAGCCAATTGTCTCCTTCTGTATCAACCCTTTTACTTGCCAAATAAATGTAATAGAACTAGCCGCATGTATTGCAGACCTTGTTCATGGGAAAGCAGAAGAACTAGAGTTAGAAAGTTTGAACCTTAAGAACGATATTTTGCTAAAATCCTTAATATCAGAGGATTTATGGAACATAGTCAACAAAGAAAGGTTCCCATTTTTTAAAAAAGCGGCATATAAAATCAAATTGTTTTCCGGGTCAACATATTTATGTGAATCTTTGCTTTCAAACATGAATTTAATAAAATCACGATATAGATCTCGACTTACCGATGAGCATCTTAATAATTGTTTGCTAACAGGGTTGTCGTCATACTCTCCTAATTACGAGGCACTGGCCAATGAAATGCAATGCCAAAGATCACACTGACAGATTGTTTTTTTTAATGTTTTCTTTTATGTTTTTTTAAATGATTTTATTAT
>PVKE010043766.1:0-13248 GCA_004027555.1 Craseonycteris thonglongyai | reverse complement strand
CTTTTCTCTCTCTCTCTCTCTCTCTCTCTCTCTCTCTCTCTCTCTCTCTCTCTCTCTTCCTCTCCCTCTCTACTCTCGATTTTTTTTAATCAAAGTAATTTATAACAGAGCACTTAAAAATTGCAAAGGGTAAAATAGTGATTTCTAGTGAAGAAACTTGGCAGACACCACCTTAATGAAAGGATCAAAGTTAACATCACCAATAATGAGACGAACTGACATCATATGCGTATGTCCTCTGATGTGTTGCACCGAGAAGGACACACTATCACTCACCAAATACTTTGCCCACCGTGCAGAAATCTTATGTCATCATGAGGAAGCATCTGGCAAAACCAAACTGAGGGACAGCATACGAACTCACTGGCCTATAATCTAAAAGCAATGATAAGAAAGATAAAGAAAGGTTGACAAACGTTTTTGGATGAAGGCGAGTAAAAAATAACATGATGACTAAATATAATGCGTGGTTTTGGATTGGGCTCTGGATGGAGAGGAGAAGGGAGCGGGAGTGGGATCAGGGTTGCCATAAAATTACTGAAACTGAATATGGACTATACAGTAAATAATTATATTGAATCGATGTTACATTTTCTGCATTTGGTATTTATGCTGTGGGAATACAACAGATTGTTCTTAGGAAATATCCGCCGAAGACTTTAGGGGTAAAATAGCTTGGTGTCTACAGCCAACTCTCCAATGATTCAGGAAAAGCAATGTGGCAAACACGTTAATGATTGGTGACTCTGGGTGAAGTGCATGTACCCTTTTCACAGCTCTTCTGTACATTTAAAATATTAGATGAGGCCTTCGCCTCCCCTCCTGCCATGTCGCTCAGTGAATCTGCAGTATTCCTTCTCATGATGATAACATCTGCTATCTCACAGAATCCTACTGGTTATCGTATCTACTGAGGGACTCACAATGTCTCATTTATTAATAATTTTCACCACATTCCAGTAATTACTTTTGTTGTAATTTTACTTTAAAAAAATGGAGGTTTTGAAAGGTTAAATATGTTAGATGACCACTCATCGATATTCATACACACACCCACAACCTCCATGAGCAAAGTTTCCATTCCCCATCCCATATTTGTTGAGCTTGGATCATGGGATTTAAATTGGGAAAAATGGAGGTTAAGACCCAAGTAGAAGCTTAAAATGTGATTGCATGATTGGGCTTGCACTTTGGTGCTTCTGCCATCACTATTTTAAAAAAACACAAACCTGTCCTGGACAGGTGTTCCTAATCCATGGAAGATGAGAAACATGGGAAACAGCCCTGGATGTCAGTCACAGCTTGAAGACAAGCCCATGAGAGCTCAGACTTGATCAACCACCATCAAGCAAGCTCATGAACTCATGCTGTTGGACATGACTGTTTTAAGGTCATTTGTTACATAGCACTATGGTGGCAGTGGGTGTCCGACACAGCTAACATGTCTGAAATGACACAGATAAAAAGAGTGGGAGCCAGGATACTCCACCACCCAAGGTGCCATGGTGTATCACATGATACCTGTATGAAAGAGCACTTGCAAATATGATATGCTATTCATAATGATAATTCATGACCTTCAAAACTCCTAAGAAACTCTCTAAATCATAAACCAAAAATCATTATTGCAAAAATTGCACATGTGTTTTATCTTCATGTTTTAGTAATCAATAATCCTGTCATATTTAATTAACCATTCTGTTTACCAACCTGCTTAATTGGTACTACCATTTTTCAACTTCAATCACCATCAGAAATATTCAATACACGTCGTAGTACGAAGCAGAGGCATTGTTTGAATAATCACCCATCTCTAATGTCAGATGGAAAAATCAATTCTGTGAAGACCTGAGTGAATTTTCTAACAAAGGTGTTTACTCATCTGTGTGGCAAGACCCAGAAACGTAGATTTCTGAGAATGTTTTGATTCTCTGATTTTCGTCTTACACAGAACCCAAGATGAAAAAGTACATCTGTTCTTAAGTTTTAGATCCAAAGTAAACTTCTAATTTAAATCCAAATAAATATTCTGTTTGTTGGCTTTTCTGCACAAGATTGAGAACATTTTCTCTTACAATAACAATGGAATTTATTTTTTTTCAGCAAAGGAGGTTTTCTGTCTTTTTTTTTAAGTTACATATACCTCAAGACCAAACCCTATAACCAAAAAGTACCTAGCATGGCAGTGCAGCGGTTTGAAACTGAACTTGTAAATATTGTTCCTTTATGCAACAACACCTGCATCTTTTAGCAAATCTACTTTGAGGTAAGCAAAGTCACACATTTTGGATAAAAGAAATAGCCACTGCTTGTTATTTTGGGACAGTGCTGTCAATATCCATACAAATGAGATAAAGATGAAAGAGGGGGAGAAAGAAAAGAAGAATTAAAAGTGGAAAAATTATAAAGTGAATGTGCAGCCAGTGAAATACTACCACATACTCATATATTTGTAGTGCAGGAAATCTGACACTACAAGAATTCAGGGGTTTTTTTGTCTCCTTTTAAATCTCTAATATTAAATAAACATAAACTCCCTAAAACACAACTTATTTTCTAATATGAAAGACTAATTTTTCCCCTCATGTACAAAAGATTATTTGCAAAAACAGAAGTTAAAAATAACTGTGGTGATAGCATCTACAGAGGTAAAAAAATGCTTTTCTTTTTTGTCTCATATTTTTGTTAAAGAGAGAAGGCAGGGGATGCTGGGCTGGCTCATCAGGTTGAATGCTTCCCTTGCAGCTGCAGGGTCCAAGGACAGAGTCCCAGCCCCAGCCCATGTGGACCCATATGCTTAACTGGGGCATGTTTCCCATGTAGGAGGCCCCTGGTTTGGTTCCCACCCTGTGCAGCCCCACATCCACCTGTAGTAAAACTATGTCAAAATTAATGATGTATAGCTGTGGAGACGGCTCTGAGCCCTCCCCATTCCCTCTATGTCAAACAATAAAATAAATCTTTAAAAAAGAGAGAAAGGGAAGCTAAAGGGGGTGTGAAATAAAGGATGAGGAAACAAACACTTTTTCAAAAAGAACAGAATGCAAAGAACTCTTTCACTGATTTATAAAAACATAAAGGTGATATTTGACCTAATTTTATAAGAATGAAGAAGCTTCAGGCTTCTAGTCAAGTTGGCAGAGTACCGGTAGGTAAACACTGTGCCTGCTTCTTCTCATGACCATATCAAAATTACAACTGAACTACAAACTTGGAGGACGGGCTGTGTGGATCTACTCCCTTACAGCTGCGATCCTTGGCTTCTGGAGGGCTGTGTGCTTGCTCTGCTGTGCAGAACCTGCAGAGCAGCCACTGTCATCATACCTGGAGATTCACACCAATTTCACCACATCTGACCCAACCACAGAGCAGGGAGCCATCACCTTCTACATTCCCTGCCTGGCTGGGTAGTAGCGTCTGTTTTCCAGAACAGGGGAGAGTCTTCCAGTCAGCCTAGTAGACAGTTAGTTCTCACAGCTCACATAGATCAGATGTAGCGTGTCTCTCCTGCCTTTACTCTCCCAGCACCCTCAACACCTAAGTTATTTCTTTTTAAATTTTATTTTATTGTTTGAGAGAGGGACAGAGAGAAGGGGGAGGGCCCAGAACAGTCCCGTAGTTATGCATCAACTTCTCTACAAAGAGTAGTTAAAAAATACTTTGGCAACAAACTAGAAAGAGATAGGAACTTCCTCCAGCTGATAAAAGGTATCTATGGAGAACTCATAGCTAGCATCATATTTAATGGAAACAAACCAAAAGCTTTCCCTCTAAGACCAGGAATGAGACAAAAATGTCTGTCGTCACCACTTCTATTGAACAGTATACTGGAGATCCTAGCCAGAGCACTTAGGCAAGAAAAATAAATAAAAGGTATCCAGAAAGGAAAGAGAGAAGAAATGGTCTCTAATAGGAGATGGCATGGCCTGGTATGCACAAAATTCAAAAGGATACACTAAAAAATGATAGGAGCAAGTTCAACAAAGTGTCAGGAGACAAAATCAATATATAAAAATTAAGTATATTTCTGTACACCAGCAAAAAAAAATCTAAAAATAAATTAAGAAAACAATTCTATTTATAACATTAATATTTATAACAGCATAGAAGAAAAACAGAATATTTGATGATAAATTTGGCAAAAGATTTGCAAAACTTGCACTCAAACCTTTTAAACATTGTGGAAAGAAACTACAGAAGATCTAAATAACGGAAAGATACTCTATGTTCATGGATAAAAGGGCTTCATACAGTTAAGACAGCAATACTTCCCAAATTGATCTATAGATTCAGCACAATCTGTCAAAAATCCCAGCTGGATTTTTTTTTTCCAGAAATTGAAAAACTGATTATAAAATTCATATGAAAATTCAAGGGATCCAGAAGAGCCAAACTATTCTAAAAAAAAGAACAAAGTTGAAGGAAACACCCTTCCCAATCTGAAAGCTCACAGCAAAGCTGCAATAATCAAGACACTGTGACGCCGGCATCAGGATTGACATGTGCATCGATGGAACAGAACTGAAGTCCAAACATAAAACTTTACATTCATGGTCAATTGATTTTCAGCAAAGATTCCCAGACAATTCAGTGGGGGAAGAACCGTCTATTCAACAAATGGTTCTGGAACTGGATATTCACATGCAAAAGAAAAAAAAAAGTTGAAACACTATCTCTGAGCATACACAAAAATAATTAAAAATTAATCATAGACCTGGATGACAGGATAGCTCAGCACGTTCAGCATTTGCCTTGCAACCACGAGGTCTGGGGATTGAATTCCGGCCCCTGCAAACTCATATGTAGAACTGCAACACAACTGGTAACCGCCAGGATGGCTTGGTGACAGAGCTTCTTGTCTCCCAGGTAGGAGGCCCCAGTTCAGTCCACCTGTGTGGAATGAAATTGTCACCACTAATGATGCACAACTATAGACTGCTCTGGGCCCTCCCCCTTCTCTCTCTCTCTCTCTCTCTCTCTCTCTCTCTCTCACCTTCTCTCAAACAATAAAACAAATATTACAAAAAAAAACTTAAAAAAATGTATCATAGAACTAAATGAAAGAGCTAAAACTACAAAATTCCTAAAAGGAAACATATAGAAGTAAATATGTAGAAGTAAAATTAGATAGAAGTAAATCTTTGTGACCTTGGATTAGATAATAATCTCTTGGATACTAACCGAAAGCACAAGCAATAAAAGAAAAAAATAGACAAATTGGACTACATCAAAATTAAAATTTTCTACACTTCAATGACACTATCAAGAAAGTGAAAAGATGGGGAGGCCGGGATGGCTCAGTGGGTTGGATGCTCACTTTGCAGCACCGGGGACCAGGGGTCGAATCCCAGCCCTGGCCCGTGCGGACCCATATGCTGAATTGGAGAGTGCCCCCAGTTCAGTTCTCTCTCTGTCTCTGTATCTCTCTCTCTCTCTCTCTCTCTCTCTCTCTCTCTCTCTCTGTCATAAATAAATAAATAAATAAATAAATAAACAAACAAACAAAAGAAAGTGAAAAGACAAACTACAGAATGAAAAAACTTTGAAATCATACACCTGATAGGGACTTACATTGAGACTACAAAAGAGCTCTTAGAAATTAACAATAAAAAGACATAGAAATCAATTTTAAAATGAGCAAAGATTTGAATAGATATTTCACAGAAAAAGATATATAAATGGCCAAGAAGGACATGAAATGTTCAATATTGTTAGTTATAAGGGAAATGCAAATCAAACCATAATGAGATACGTCACACCCACTAGGACGGCTAAAATAAAAGGGATAACAACAACAAGCTTTTATGAATATGTGAAAATTAGAACCTCATTCAGTGCTGATGGGAATGTAAAATGGTGCAGCTGCTTGGGAAAATAGTTTGGCAATCCCTCAAAATGCTAAACAAAGTTACCATATGACTCAGCAATCCAATTCTTAAGTATATACCCAAGGGAATTGAAAACACACATTCACACAAAAACTTGCACGCAAATACTTATAGCAGGATTATTCAGAATAGTCAAAAAGTGGTAAAAATCCAAATGCCTATTAACCAATGACTACTAAAAATTTGGATCTGGGGAAGCTGCAGGGATGGCTCAGTGGGTTAAGTGCTCATTTTGCAGCCCCAGGGACCAGGGCTCAAATCCGGGCCCCGGCCTGTGTGGACTCAGATGCTGAACTGGCATATGCTTCCCATGCAGGAGGCCCCCAGTTTGGTACTTGCCATGGCGAGCTTCCCATGTGGGAGACCCCCAGTTTGGATCTCCAGCTCGAGGGGTGAGCCTCCCACTCGGGAGGCTCCCGGCTCTGTTCCCACACTGCATGGCCCCTACCCACCTGTGTGGAACGACCCCATGTAGAAAAACTGATGACGTACAACTATGAAGACTGCTCTGGGCCCTCCCCCTTCTCTGTCTCTGTCAAAAACAATAAAAATAAATCTTTTTTAAAAATTTGGATCTGTTTTAAATAAAATATTATTGCTAATAAAAGAGAATGAAGTACTGCTACAGACATATACACTATGAATAAAGTTTAAAAACATGCCAAGTGAAAGAAACCTGTCACAGATGATCACAAATGATATGATTCTATTTGTGTGAAATGTAACATTTCTATATCTAACTGGAATTTAGTTAGTATAAACCTGAAGTCGATTCTGATAAATTAAGATGTATATGGCAAGCTTTAGAAAAACCACCAAAAAAAAAACCCTGAAAAATATAGTTTTTAAAATCATTAAAGGAATTGAAATGATACACCAAAAAATATTCACTTAATGTATTTAAAGAAAAATAGAAAGTTGGTCATTTTCACTAATAGCAAAGGGACACTGGACAACCCAAATACCAATAAAATGAAAAATAATATCAGCAGGTATTTCCCAAAAATTTGGTCCAAGTTCCCAATAAATTCAAGGATTTTTTTTTCTTTTTTTTTTTACAATAGTAAGAAAAGTAGAGTTCTTTTAAGAGCTTATCCTTAGAGAATCTACTGTTCACTCGCTTCTTCCTTGCCATCAAGGAGATAATAAAAATTACATAAATCTCTCACAGTGACCCCAATGACTGACGGGCAATCAAAGTAAAATTCTTGAATGGGAAGTAAAACTGACTCAAAATCTGTGGTGTGCGGGACTCGATGTGAGCTTGTTCAAACAGGATTCAGACCTTCTCTCTTTGGTACCTGTCTGGGAGACACTGCATTTTTCAAGGAAAAGAAATTAACTCTAAACACTTTTAGGAAAAATCAATTTACTTGTTCAAAGAAAGGTAGTGTGCCCTGAAGCTCCAACTGTTTTGGAGAAAAGGGGGTACCGGTAAGTGGCTTTCCCTTCATGACCTTGATTGTCCCTCTAACCTCAGTAGAGCTTTTGAACAGATGAAGGGAAATTACCACATTGCTCCCAGATTAGACATAACCAAAAATCCCTTGTTAGAGTCATCAGCAAGGAATGTGCTTAATAAACAGAACCTGTGGTCTCCTGGCTCTCTGCCAATGGTAGGAATAAATAAGAACAAGGATCTAGACCCAGGCAGGGATAAAGGACAGTATTTCGTCCCTGAATTTATTGCTTTCTCTCTCTTTTTTCATCTCTATCTCCTAGCCCTTCTTGTCTATTTATAGAAAACAAAATTATTCCTTAAATCTGAATGCTGGAGGGGAACACATACGAATGCATGGCTTAAGCAGATAGTTATGTAAATGATTCTAGAATAATAAAATCAGATGGCCAAAGCACTCCATTACTATTAACCCATGGCAAGATTCGCTATTCTATTTTTAAGCACCTTCAAATCTACTTCTGTCTTTCACCTCAGTTTTATTTTTATAATACGTTTCCTAGCTTCCAGGGAGCATTGCCTGAATTCTGAAGGGAAAAAATCTCCACTGTACTCATTTCTATAGCAAGATTTTATGGGAAATTTTTGCCTATCACGAAATTTTCTTTCAACTTTCACTGAAAAAGCAAATCAAACTGTTCTTCAGACCTACTGTAACTCCCTTTTCAATTTCACAGTTATCATTCTAGCTTCATTTGAGAAAGTTAGAGACCAGAGGAAACCTGATGGTTTTCAAATAAGAATACCAAGAATAATGAAAACTTGGGCAAATTTAAAAAGTATTTGAAAGGTTTAATTTGAGAAATGCTTGATTGATATTTGCATGTCTCATCATAGCCACTTAACTGCCTCGATTCATCTAGTTTTGTAAGTTTTTCTTTCTTATTTCCACTAAAATCCCTAGTGTTCCTTTTGTGTGTGTGTGTGTGTGTGTGTGTGTGTGTGTGTGGTAGCTTAAGGCTATGAATAGAGATAAGCATTTTTATTTATCCATGCTTGATATATGTTATACTTTATGCAGATTCATGTCTCTCAGCAGTCCTGGAAAATTTTCCAGTCATTATTTCTTGGAACATTCCCTTTACTCCTTGCTAGTCATTTACCCCTTCAGAAAATATGAGTGACTCACTCAGTCCACCATGTCTCTTTTTGTTTGGTTTGGGATAAAGTCACAATCCGTGTTAATGTAGTTTTATTTGCTTTATTAAAGTAAACTGCATTTAATAATAAATTAACACAATTTAGAAATGACCAATTACAAATAAAGTACTTTGCTGACCATAGTAACTTCTTATGCCTTAGTGTTTCCTAATTTTTAAGTAAACTTTATTGCTGTATAAAATGCAATAAAATTCACATTCACTACATAGAAATGGATGAATTCTGACAGATGTATTCATCCATGTAACCGATGCCCCCATTTAATACAGACTATCTATCTCCCCAGAAAGTTTCCTCTTGCGGAAGCCGGGATGGCTCAGCGGGTAAAACACTCACTCTATAACCCCAGGGACTTTGGCCTGAATCCTAGCCCCAGCCCGTATGGACCTATATACTGAATTGGGATGTGCTTCCCACGTGGGAGGCCCCCAGTTGGGTTCTAGCCTCCTGGTTTGGCCCCTGGCTCAAGGGAGCGTGCCTCCCATGCAGGAGGCCCCCAGCCCACTTCCTGCCCTGTGCAGCCCCTGCCCACCCGTGTGGAGCAAAACCATATCGAAAACTGATAATGTACAACTATGGAGACTGCTCTAGGCCCTCCCTTCTTTTCTCTGTCTCTCTCTGTCTCTGTGTCTCTCTGTCTCTGTGTCTCTCTGTCTCTGTCAAAAATAAAATGTTAAAAAAAGAAAAGAGAAAAAACGTTTCCTCTTGCTCATTTGCACTGTATCAGCACCTGTACCTGATCTGATTTCTATCAAGATGAGTATAGATGCCTTCTAGAATTTCATCACGTAAACAGACTCATACAGTCTTCCCAATTTTGTGTCCAGTTTCTCCCGTTCAGAATAATGTCTGGAAGGTTCATTCCTACTGCTGCGTGAGTCAACGCAGTAGGCTGTTTATTTTTATAGCTGAATAGTATTCCATGCTATAAATATACCACAATTTGTTTATCCACATTTATTTCATTCATGTAAGTAATCTAAATTGTTATTTTATAAAATGGTATATATTCCACATAAGACCTGATACACAAAAATTTTGGTAGCCTCTACCTGGCTTCTCCCACTCCAGTCTCCAGTACCTTCTTTCTGCCAAGGTGACCTTGCCCTTCACCACGACAACCTTCTATTAAACCTGGCCCCGCCCACTGCTGAAAGGAATCCCTTTTGCCTCCTAGTTTTACTTCCTATGACACACCCCTTGCTACTTTGTGTCATGGTTACTTAGGTACCTACTTGACTTCAACTACTAGACTCTAAGCTGCTTGAGGTGACAATCCAAAGACATTTACCTTCATTTGAGCACAGCACATAACAAGCGGCTGGCTTTATGGGATGTGCTCCATAAATGCTGCTGAGGAGAGGAACAAGTGAATTCTTCCACTCAAAAGTAGCTTCCGGGGAAGCCAGATGGCTCAGTGGGTTGAGCGCTCACTTTGCAGCCCCAGGGACTGAGGATCAAATCCCGGCCCTGGCCCGTGCGGACCCCTATGCTGAACTGGGGAGTGCCCCAAGTTTGGTTCTCACCGGGGTGAGTCCTCGGCCCAGTTCCTGCCCTGTGCAGCCCTGTTGCCCACCTATGAAATGAAACTAAAATATGTGGAAAAACCAATGATGTGCAACTATGGAGACTGTTCTGAGACCTCCCCCTTCTCTCTGTCTCTGTATCTGTCTCTCTCTCTATCTCTCTGTCAAAAACAATAAAAATAAATTTTTTTAAAAAAGTATCTTCCATGCGTCCCCGTTTTATACCTGTTGATCTAAATCTTCCACAACTAGCTCCTGCCTAGCTTTCCAGCTGCTTTCCCATGATTTTTAGTTTTGATTTATTATTATTATTATTATTTTTAACTTCTCTAGTCAAACTGAGGTCTACTTGCTGATTTCCATGCCTTTAGCGATGATGTTTTCCCTATCCGGTAGAAAACACACACACACACACACACACATCTTCATTCTTTCCTACCTCCCCAACAAGAGTTAAAATCCCAACGTTCCTATTTCCAGGGGAACCGTCCACCATCTATCTGCACACACCTTTTTGTCAGCAGGAGCCATACAAGTAAACAGTTGCAAATTATGCCCAGTAGGGGGCGGTGTGCCCATAATCTCCCTCTGGTTCTAGTGCTTTTTCGGTAGCCCTGGAGATTTTTAAAGAAGCCATGTTTACAGAAACCTCTCACGGATTAAAGAAATAAATAAACAACAGTTCAGCTATCTCCTTCCTCAAATTACTGACAAGCTATGAGTAATCGCCCCTAACCAAAGCACAGAAACATAGGCCCCAATCACAAAGACAAAATCATTTGACCACTTTTAATCTCTATGATTTATACTAAAACCCAACTAGCTCATTTCTTTCAAGTTACATCTGAAGGCACTCCATTTACAGCCTCATTTTTTAAAGCTATAAAATGTACTTACAGATTGTGTGGTGAATCTGTGTTGTTGAATCAGTAATGCAAAGTTGAGTGTCTTAGCTTTCCTTAGCAGAGATTAGTTGAAAACAATAAATTCTGTACTGCTCACTTGTTTTCCATCTCCACCCACTTCTTCCATTTAGATTTTGAAACTATGCTTTGTAACTATTTTCCAAATGACTTACTTTTTATGTACTAGATTTTAAGATACCAGAGGGTTTGGCTTGACTCAAGTGTTAATCATGGGTTCTTCCTGATCTTAAACCCAAAGGGAACAGTCATCATGAAATACTCAAACCACATCACATCACAGGGAGAAGAAGACGGCCCTGCCTGTTCTAATGAGGGGATGGGGGCAGGGGCCAGGGGGCAAGGGATCTCACAGAGAATTCATATAAATGTATAAGTTAATAAAGCTGGAAGAGCTCACTTTGCATTTCATAGATGAGAAAACATATCCAAAGAGATCCAAATGGCTTTTTCAAGAAACCAGTTAGTGACGAAATACTCTAGAATCCAACCCTTTGGACCTGTTCCCTGTACTATGACCTTGTCTAGAGACACCATTTATAGCTCTTTTTAAAGTGTCAGCAAGAGATGATTGCTTAAAAGAATCTTCTTTGAACCCGGGTCTACTAACAAGGCAATGCAAACGCCAGGTTGACTTGAATAACACCTCTACCACGTTTCTGACTTCTTAAAGCTGTCATACTGACACCTTTTAAAAAGTGCTTGTGAGAAAGATCATCAAAGAAGAAAGCAAAATTCACCCTTAGTGGCTATGCCTGTGTCAGCAAACACCCTGTTCATTTCTCCTGTAATTATTTATTGGGTGGAGTAAGAGTCAGGGCATGTGATTATATTAGGAAGTTATTTGTCCCTTGACTCTTAAGGTTTATGCCTACAGATCATATTACCTCAGAGGTAGGGTGTAAACACTAAAAGCTATGCTCAAATGGCCGTGCCTAATAACAGTGGCACTTGATGCTTATAACACCTATCAGAGCAGATCTCAAAGCACTGGCAAATATTCATAACATTTCAACCCAGTGTTATGCTAAAGGAGCATACTGATTTCCTTCTATTGAATTGGAGAAAAGTAAGATACTTGCCTATTCATTTTGTTCTTATCCCTAACATTTTTATTTTTAATTATGTCTAATTTTGTGAATTACCTAAGGGTCTCTTGGGAATAAGTTTATCTAAATTCTAATTAACTAAATAAAGTGACTGGCTTCATGAGATTAGAATGTGAAAGCCCTGTACACATTGAGAGGGAATACTAATTTGGGAGGGTTTGTGACATATAATTGATACAAAGGACCCACATGAAGTGTCATCTGAAATTCCAGAGGCAGAATGTATGAAGCAACCTACCAAGGTACATTGCAACTTTTAAAAAATTTATGGAAGCCATAATTCTTCCCTGAACTATTATTATTAAAAATTAATCCACAAATTCAGGTTTGGGGATGAGGTGGGAGGATGGGTGGGAGGGAATTAGAAAGGGAGGAAGAAGACAAAGACTGTTTAAATATTTATGATTTTCACTTGAAATCAGAGGAAGAGTCCCTTCCTACTTTTAAGACTTGAAGTGTCATGATAATTAAGGAATTCAGATATTTCATATTATACCTGATGGGTTTTGACTTCAAAAGAGCTTAGATCTCCTGTAAACTTCATACAGAGGGCGGTGTTAGTCTACATGGGCATTCACGCAGCCCCCTTGGAGCTTTCAGCCTCATCACAGAGGGTTCAGCACAGTCCTTCCCAAAAGGGCACAACATCCTAGAGACAATTTATCCACTTGAAGATGGTCAATAAGATGTAACTGGAACTTGTTGAACAGAGGCCCCGGAAAAGTTCCTAGAAGAAGGCTGACATGGCTAGGAAGGATGCTCTTTTGCTGACCCCCCCACCACCATGCCTCCTTCTTTCTGCCTGGAATGTGGACATGATGGCTGGAGTCCCAGCAGTCATTTTGTATCTCGAGGTAGATGGGGAGAAACATAGGGCATGCTCTGAGGGTGGTGGAGGACAGGTAAGAGGAAGACAAAGAGTTGATGTCCCACACACCCTGAACTACCTGCCTTGAGATTTCTTCTACATAATAAAAAGTTTCTGGGGAAAGCCGGGACGGCTCAGCGGGTTGAGCGCTCGCTTTGAGGCCATGAGGACCGAGGATCGAATCCCGGCTCCGGCCCAGGCAGGACCCACGTGCTGAACTGGGGAGTTCCCACAGTTCGGTTCTCTGACTGTCTCTGTCTCTATCTCTCTCTCTATCTGTCAAAAAGTAAAATAGAAATAACTATGCACTGAAG